>JAHWFP010211949.1:343-13618 GCA_023313725.1 Lithobius niger | reverse complement strand
GCCGTCTTAATGTCCAACTGATGGATGTGTCAATCCTTTGCCGATGCGTTTGACACTAGCATTCTCACAGTGTTCAGGCTGGCAGTCGGTGCGTATGTGTCGGTGAAGTCGACTCCATACTTTTGTGAAAACCCCTGCGTGACGAGTCTCGCTTTGTAGTGGTCGACAAGTCCTTCTATTATCGGTTTCACTTTAAAAATCCACCTATGCCCAATTGCTTTCCTGCCTGGCAGAAGATCCTTTAAGGTCGATACTCCTTTCTCGATCATAGACTCAAATTCTTCCTGTGCGGCCTTCTTCAACTGCTCGGATTGCTCCCCAGACATTGCCGCCTTGAAACTGGCTGGTTCAGGAACATTAATTGCTAGCTTGATATTGAGTACTTTCTGTACTTTCGTTGTACCATTTTCACCATTTTCACGAGTCAATAACACCACATAGTGAACCTCATTATCAAAAAAAAACTTTCAGAATGGCACAACTCTTCATGTCTGTGTCTTCTTCGGCTGCATACTACTATAGAATCTCGGTGGCTGGATCAATCAGCTCATCAGAGTCCTTGATGCGCATATTTTTCGTGTTTCATCTATGCTATTATCTTGCCCCACTACTGACTCGTGATTTAGTTGTCAATTTGACGATTCCCCCACTGCCCTTGCAGCAGTTCTTCTTGGAATGCGGTTTTGGGACTTCACAAAAGTCTTGTGTGCTATTTCTTCAGTCACAACTGTAACACCTTGCAATGGGTACAGATTATCTCTGTTTCTACGTATACTCAATATCTCCACACCGCTACTATGCTGTACAGTGCATTTGTATTCTGTGAAAGACACGAGATATTTTGCCTTTTGTGGTATCCCCACGGATATTTCATTCGTCTTGATGCTTGGTACGTGGTAGACCTTTGGAAATTCAATGATTTTTCCTTCTATCTCCATCAATACAGTCCCTCCCCCGTGACCTGTGCAGGGGTATCATCGGCTGTCAATGCATACTTATTTCTCATGACCTTGTAACTGGTGAAGTTATTCCTGTCATTTGCCATCACCACCGAGGCTCCCGAGTCAATAATCCACTCGTTTTGGTCCTTGGGATTTTTCTGCGATGACTGCATTGCTACCTTCGAAATCCTGAACCACAGGTTTGAGTTGTGTTGGTCTGACCTCGTATTCTTGTTGTCTTGCGATTACTCACTGTCGCTTGACTTTCTCCTATTGTTTCGCCGCTGCAAACAGTCACGAGCGTAATGGCCTCTTTTGTTACAGGCGTAACACTTGACACTTGACTTGTCCCTTGCCACTGTCTGAATATCGTTCTTCTTATTCTTCTTTTGTTTCACAGCTAATGTGCACTTCTCCCCGTTGTCCACTACACTCGTGCGATCCCATCTTGAAGACCTGCGCTCGTCGTCTAACAAGAAATTTTCTGTGTAGTCGGGATTGAAGTTTGCTGCTGCGTCAAGAGAATCTGTTGCTCTAAGAACGTCATTATATTCGGCTGGCAAACCACGCAACATCAATAACGTGACAAACTCGTCGGATATTGTAGGGCACTGTGTCATCTTGGCCACCCTAACTAAATCTCTCATTCTAGTCATATAGTCGGACAGTCTTTCGTTAGTCATCATCTTACAACTAATTAGGTCCTTAAATGCAGTAATCTATCTCATCCGTGTGACAGCGGCATACTTTGCTTTCAAGTCATCCCACAGCTTTTTCGGTTTCACTACGTCTCTGTAGTTCCGCTGTATTGACTGCTGCAGCGTGATGAAGAGCACTCGCAAACATTTCGTATTTTCTTCTTCATACTTAGGCATAACCGCATCCCCAGCTGCAGGTTTAGTAGCTGTACCACTAGCATACTTCCACAAGCCTTTTTCCTTAAGTAAAAGTTCCGTTGAGAAGGACCAATCGAAGTAGTTTTGCCCATTGAACCTCTCTATTCCGAAAGCATGAGTGTTGTCTACTTCTGCATGTCACGCCATTTTTTCTTGCTTCCGTTTTCGGGTTTACCCAACGCTTGGCGTTCGCCAGAATAAAAACTTTGATTTCACTAATTATTCCCTTTTGGCAAAATAATAACGTATTATTTCTCTTCAAAATTAATAGTGAACAATCTTCAATAACATGTTATCTGCGTTTCAGTCGTTTTGAAAAACGAAACTGGCCGTTCACGCTCAACCTCTCGAATAGCGTTACAAACCAAGATGGCGGCTCGCGTAAACAAACATCGGCGCTCCGAATATGAATTCAAAATTCCAAGCCATGTTCTCAATCGTTTCCCCTATGAGCTCTATTCCCCTCGTAGAAACCGATTTTATTACGTTTCAATTACGTTAATTACAACGTGGGAGGGACCCATGGTCTTCTGATGTGGGCGATGGCCTTCATAAGTGAAGGAGCAGAGTTATCAGAATATTTGCAGTGAACGAAATTATAACGTACGTAACTAGCGACCGTGAATGAAGAGCGGGAAAGATTAATGGCTACCTGTAGGTCCATACGTTGCTGCCCTCTTCCGAAAGAGCGTTCCACAGATCGACTGGAGACCAGCTAATTCATCACAGCATACGAGCCGTAGGCCTGCGTAGGATTTTCTTTCAGTAGCTCTCCTCAACGACGTTGCTGACTGCCAGATAGTGAGAAGCGCGTGACGTGATCGGGCGCTTCTACATTGTCGCCGTAAGACGTCAACCGTGAGTTTCCTTGAAGCCAAGAAACGCGACATACGCTCAGCGTCTTACAAGATCAATAATTTACATTGCTAATTTTCGTTTCTTTAGTCTCGCAGTTCACGTAGGTGTTGAACCCAACAATAACTGATAATGCAGTAGCCCAAGAAAAGGTAGGATTAGCCTAACCACTGCTTCAGATTGCTTTCTGAACGCCATTCTTTACCGTCGTGACGTCTAGCACATAATGGTAGTGCCACCCTTTCACTGACACTGGTATTTCACTAACGCTGGTATTTCACTGACACTGGTAAACATTCGGATGAAATTAGTACCTGCTTTCAACGATTTATTGCCGAAGGACACTGTCGTCAAGTAAAAGGAAGCGCAAAGCATCATGGTGATAGAAACTATTTAGCGTCACTAAAACAAATTGATCACGATAAGAATATAAAATTATTTTATATCCTAAATCAGGTCAGGACACTAAAATAATTTTAAAAAAGATCTGCACTGGCTGATCAAGCTTTATTTTTTTTTAATTCAACATTCAGTTTTAAAACTGGTGTCGTTAGAGTGGAGCTAAGTATAACGCATGGTTTTGTGTTCCGAGAAGCGTCTTGAGCGGCCGTGGTGATTGTTGTCAGTGTTGTGATTATGGTGGTTGTTGTTGTAGTTGTGATTGTGGTTGTTGGTTATTGTTGTTGTGGTTGTTGTGACTATGGTTGATGTTGTTGTTGTGTTTGTGGTCGTTGTTGTGAAGGGGTTGTTGGTTGTTGTTGTTGTTATGGTGGTTGTTGTGGGTGTTGCGTTTGTGGTGATTGTTGTTGTGGTTGTGTTGATTGTTGGGGTTGTGATTGTGGTGGTTGTGGTTGTTGAGGTTGTTGTTGTTGTGGTTGTATTTCTGGTTATGGTTGTGGTTGTTAGTAGAACCTGACGGTTGCTCACTGTCATCCAAAGTTAAAACTAAACATTTTAAATTACAAAGTGTAAGAGTTAAAAAGTTTAACACGAAGACGATGGTATTGGCTGGGGTCACGAATGCCTTACCATCGAGGTTAGACCTACCAGGGACACAATGATTCCCGATATCAATGCCAAACGTGAGGGACAAGTGGGAAAGGCCACATTGCCAATGTTTCTTAAACATAAAAAAATAATGCATCACAGTTTAAAGCTTGGCCAAACCCAATTGTCAATCTTAACTAAGATAATACAAAAATGTAATAATAAAGCTATGGTCACCAGGGAAGACGTGACCAGGAACAAGCGTGCATTACATCAGTTCAACAATCACCACCCAACCAACAGGCGACAATGTAACTGGGTTTTTTTCAAAAATTTGGTACAATTAAACTCGTCAAGATGATCTCTGAAACTGTTGACAGAAGCAGCCGTAACTATCCGCTCAGGCAATGCTGCACCGAATCCAAATGATCAATGTCTGACAACATGTAAGGGAGCCAAACCTGTGTAGCATAGTCCAAAAGCGGGCGAGTATAAATTTTAAAAGCACGGACTTTTGTTTCAACACAGCCAGAAATAAAAATCGGGTTCACAATTTCCTGACGACGATAAGCATTTGTCACTACATGATCACAGTGGGTGGTGGATTTTCAAGAGGAGTCAAACCAAACACCGAGATTCTTAACTGAACAAACACTCGGAGAGTGTTCAAACCATATGGGTGCAAGCTCTTAGAATATCATATATGAAAAGATTTACATTTATTATCCGAAATAGTCAGCTGCCAATCCACCGACCGACGAGATACAAAATTAATGTCTAATTGCAATTGATATTTTGAGGTCAAGTTTACAATAGCAGAATACAGCTTTAAGACGTCAACAAATTTCTCCTGACTTGCATTGAATGGGTTGCAACACAAATCATTTAAATATAAAATGAACAGATATGGCCCTAAAACCGATCCCTGTGGAACCCAACTGATATTCTGCACTGGTTGCGAAAACGAGTTTCCAATTTTCACACGTTGGGTACGCCCAAGCAGAAAGGTATCAAGCGTGGTTAAGCGACGAAGCGTGCTCCCTCAAAACCATAAAATCTGAGTTTAAAGAGAAGTTTTCGGTGTCCAGAGCTTCGGTCCACCGATCCAACGCCCACCAGCAGCTGATGTGTAGTGGAGCGACGACTCACAAAGTCAAATGAATCGTTCCCAATCAGTTTTTGAGTTTTAGAATAAACCGACATATGCTCCCAGATGATGGTTTTCATGATTATACGTGGTACTGTCGTCAAGGCAATACGCCGATAGCTGTATGGGTCTGCAACATCACCCCTTTTTGAAAATTTGAATTACACTGGCAGTTGACCATATAGTCGGTAAACCACCCGAAGAAAAATATAAATTTTAAAATATGGCCCAAGGGGGTACAAATAAATGATCTGATTTCTTAAAAAAAGTTATGCCGAAAAACCATACGGACCAACCGAGTGAGATGGTTTTAAAGCCGAAAGTTCATTTAAAAACACTACATGGGGTAAACGCCACCCATGGTCAGCTATTTCTTGCTCTCTTATACCAGACGGAGTTAGTAGTCTTTCTCCTTTTCAACTCAAGATTACAGGGTGGTCCGCAAAAAAGCTGAAGACCCAACATTTTCTAAGTCCAACTTTTATAGTTAGCACCCCTCAGAACCAGGAGAGGACAGAAATCAAATACAATGAAACGAAGATTTCCGTCCTCTCCTGATTCTGAGGGGTGCTAACTAGTTTTTTGTGGCCCACCCTGTATAGTGAAAGAGAGGGAAAAAACGGTTGCGAGTAGTTTTAAATGGTCAATAGATGCTCCAAACTCGACAAAAGAATTGTTTGGAATTTTTTTATGTTCTTTCGTGTATGTTTTCAAAACATCTTTGTGGTTCTTCTTTCCATGCCAGTCACCAAACTTAAAAAAGCAAAAAAAAAGTAGCTACTACGCAGACATTCTTGTTTTAGATCACCGAAATCATTCCTTTAACCATTCTAAAAGGTTACTGGAACCTCCAGTTTTGCTGCTACGACATTTTTGTATTTAAAAATTTTTCATATATGTTAAGAACTTGTTTCCGATGGGAGAAGATAGATATGAGACTTGGTTTAAAAAAAATACCATGAAAATTAGGAGCGGACAAGCTTTTGGCTCAATTGATCAATAGTGAAAATAACGATTGACTATTGCTTACTAAAACATGAAAGGAACCTCGAAATTAGTAGTGAGAATTATGAGCAAAATTTCAGCAATTGGAATTGGAGCAACAGGAACTGATTGGAGCTCCTTGATAACTTAATTAAAGGATTTACTGTGAAGTGATTTTCGCTGTTTCCTATTCATGTTTCTTGTTTAGAAGAGGTTTTTCACCAGGTAGAGTATTTGCTCCCGAGAAGCCAGGTGCTAGAAATAGTTGGGGATAACATAAACAGTGGCGTGCTTTTACGATGATTTCTTGTGACGGTGCTCTATCCGTTTGATGACACGTTTAACGTAACATTGCGATTTTCAGTCGCATTATCCTTTGGACTTAGGTATAGCTTAAGGCTTTTTAAAACAATGTAAACAATTGGAGCGGTCCGGCTTACGTTTGAGGTAGCTTAAGGCTTTTTAAAACAATGTAAACAATTGGAGCGGTCCGGCTTACGTTTGATGTTTAGTATTCGTTCGTTTGTTAGTCTAATGTTGTGTCGATTCATCAGCAAAATCAATAGCCAATGAGATAGAAGAATCAGTAAAATGGCACGAAATGGAAGCAGTGACATCAGCGCCTTTGAGATTTGGTATTAAATCTCGCACTGTTTCTCGTACTGCTGGTGCTTAATACTAAGTGGGCCGACCCAATACAACGGTCGAAGGACTCTGGCCTAATTCATAGCTTCTTATAGGTGCCTATGCGAATGACACTTTGCGGTATCTAGCACCATCTACTAGTTGTATATATAATTGATTTCAACAAGCGAAACAATGCGCAAAGAAATTTCTTTTTACACAACAAACTAGCTACACGCCTCCTGAATTATTGAATGTAAAGTTGGTGCGTCCTCGTGCCCCAGGGAGCAAGCGGTCAAGGTTAACGATTTAACTGTCACTAGATGGCACCCATCTAGCAGTTCAAAGCCTGCATTTCAAAAAAGTCGATATGTACAAAAAAGCACTCGTGATGTCGTTAGTTTTAACTTTACCAGTTGCTTCCTGGAGTGTATGTAGTTTTGCCGGTGTAATTCCTTACGGGGATCACACCCTTGGTTGCCTTTCCCTGCTGGCCACTTGAGAGCCCTGCTCATTATGTAAGTTCAATGCACATCCTCCAGCGTGTGCTGTATGCTTAGTAAAGGTTATATAAGGCAACGCTGGCTCTCCGACCAGGTTGCCCAGGTTGTCAGTCAAACCCTGTCTCCATCATTGGAACCCACACACTATGATTTAAGCTAGAACCTGCCTACATTCTACTTCCTGGTGCACTTGGGCTCACTAACTTTACGCTCACTAATTAAGGAGACACGTGACTTGTTTGGTGAGTAAAAAGAAGTTTATTTGTTTGTTTCTTCGCCTGTTAAAAGTAAGGACTAGACAGAACTAGATAGCGGCAAATGGCTATAGGTACCGGTGGCAATCCCCCTTTAAGACTAAAGATGATAAAAAAAATGATAAGCGGCTAAAGTGGACCATACTTATCCTTTAGAGATAATACGGTTATGCATTCCACCACAACCCTATTATCTTCTGGTGGATAAAAGGGGAAAAGATGGGAAAGAATGTGCAGTAAATATGGCGCATGCATCCCATATTCACTGCACATTCTTTACCATTATTAATGTTGTTGTTCTTGTGGACCAATGCTTACGGTTTGAGGTCCAAGGAATCCTGGAGTCGCCGTCAAATTGGAGCGTTTCTGGTTATGCCAGACACGAACAGTTTGTAAGGCACGTATGCCTTACATGTCAGAATTGCATAGGTCAGATAAGTCTGGTTGAATCAAAAGTCGTGACGCTATTGTTATTATTTCATGTTGGGTTCATTCACTTCAGTCCAAGTAACCCTTGCAGTAGACTTGAGTGAAGCCAGCTATCTGATAATGCAGCTAAACCCATCGCTTTTTCGTACAACTTGTATTCTCCATGTTGTTCCATGCCAGGAAATCGGTGAACGTAAATAATAGATATGAGAGATGCAAAGGTTGAGATATCTGCAGGAAAATATTATTGTAAGCATTGGGCAAATAAAGGTTGACGAGGAAAACCTGATCTTGTCATACGGGAAACGTTGTTACGTACTGCTCGCCCAGCAGTGAGTCTATGGAGTGAGTCTGGAGTTCTTCGAAAGGGCAGCGTTGTCTTTTGGATTGGTTTTGTTACTGTGCCGCTTGCTTGGTTTCCTGAAAATTCTTTTTTTGTTTTGTTATTCTTGGCGGAATGCAAAATGTATGACGTATATATATGCCCCGTTTGTTGGCGGTCGTAAATGCCATGCATGCAAGATAGAATGCCGGGCATACAGATTAGCTTTTGCGGGGGAAGCGCATTGATTTTTGGGTGGGCGAACTGAGGAAAGGAACATGTCGACAGTTTTTTTCCTGCCGCTAACAAAAGGTCAATCGGATTTGGCGGATGAGTGTCTAATACCGAATGAAGGTGGTGTAGGTGGATGGAATTTCAGCCCTAAATATTGTACAGTGCGTCCGCAACTTACCTTTACAAGTGTTTACCCTTAAGTATAAAAAAAAAAATGAAATAAAATATGGCGACAGTTTCTTTATATGCACTTCGGGCACTTCTATCTATAGCCGATTTGTCTAGAGTACAGCGAACATGGAGGGAAGACTGCCTTAAATATCCTGATCAGCGTAATAGGTATATTTTTTTTTCCGGAGAAACAACTGAAAAGTTTTACTCCTCCCAGAAGTGGTAAATGTTTACGACTGCCAACTGATACTGCTAATTGCTTGTACTTGCAGATTTGACATCATTTCTGTGCAGATCATCCTTCTGACCCTCTTTCTCCCCCTCCCCCCCTTCCAGTTTGATCTTATTTTGACCCCAAAAGTAACGGTAACGTTTTTGAAAAAAAAGTAGTAGTCTTATTTAACAAATATTTAGCATTTTCAGTAGCATTGTAATCGTAATTAAAGAGTAAATATTCAATTTTTTTTTTATAAACTCTGAGCAGACAGCATCGATAAATTTACGGTATCGTAAATTAGTTTGCTTGACCGAAATAATTGGTGTGGAAAACGTCTAAAGTCTCATACCTACATTCCCACGTGAGGCGCACCATACAATCATTTACTATACCCTTTTGCCTTTGCCTTCAATATCCAGACAACCCAGACTTGACTAAAAGTTACTTTTTTTTCGCAGCTATTTTCCCGGGGATCTGCTGTTTTTTTTCAGGCGTTTTCCTTCGGATTTTTACCATCGACTTTTTTATCCCGACTTTTGTTTTTGGCACCGCCAATAGCACCGCAAGGGCACCAGGTGTTCTGTACGCGAGTTTCTGATTACTTTGTGATCTGCAGCAAATTTATTTCACATATTTGTTCCAGTTTGGTTTTGCTGCTAACTTCTAAGAATTGCTTAGTAAAAACCTACAATAGAAAATAACAACATTCATAAAATAGGGTCAAGCAAACTACGACCGCGTGGGGAATATGATCCAAACTATCTTTTTTGATAAGGTTAAATACCGCATACTGTCTAAAAGTTAGGGTTCGTTTAAACAACGACTCAGCACTGCCTTCTTGCAGCTAGAAGGAATCATCTGAAATTAGTGAGTTCAGAAGCGCTTGGGAAAACTGTTTCGTCAGGAGGAATTCTTTATTAAGATAAAGAATTCCTCCTGACGAAACAATTTTCCCAGTCGCTGGTCACGGGTTATAAGACTGCAAGCATTTCTTCAAACAATATCGGGTTTAGCTAATCCAGGTAGCGTTGTTGCCATGGCAACGACACCTTTGCCCTCTGTCTGCGATAATGCAAAGGGGAGTCGCTGCGTGAGCGTGGCCTCAGGGTGGCGGAACGGTCGGCATGACTGTCTCATATGCCGGAATTTTCTGGGTACAATCTTAATTTCAGCAAGATTAGTGGTTTCAGCCAATCCCTGTACATTCGGGAATAAAAGGGCTCTGGAGATGTCCTCGTGCTCATGTCGATGGTGGCATGTAAAACAACTGCGACAAAATCACAAAACAGCACAAATAAATTAAACTGGTAACAACCCTATAAGGTGATCTTTTTTTCGCATCTTGGAATGACTACTGCTGAGGCCAGTAAACCCCCCCTCTCTACCAATGTGACTGCAGTGCCGCAATTAAGGGTGGTACGCAGGGTGCAAGGCACGCGGGCCCAGAAGAAAGGGGACCCCAAATTCACAGTTGGAGGCCCACTCAGTACATTTTGGTTGGGGTTGGTAGTATAATTTTGCCCCTAAATTTGTTTACTTGTTGAGGAGGGGCCCAACATTTTGCCCTTGCACCTCTCCTTGGAAAAAGCTAGTTGCGGCACTGTGTGACAGTTCTTAAAGAACTCAGCAAAACAATCCGTTACATTCAGTCTGATGTATTGTGTTGTACTGGTATTGTATTGTCAGTTCAATATGAAATTGGTAAATGCGCTGAAGTTTGTATTAGAAAAATAAATTCTATACTATTCGGGTAAAGTTATGATAAAACTGTACGGATGTTCTTTTAGGTTTTTATGGCCTGCTTTCTGTTTAAGTTTCTGCTTAAATTTTGTCATCTGATCAAAAGCTGTTCAGACATTCATAAAAATCAAACTGGAAAGCAATAAAAAGTGTTAACATCACCTTGTAATGTTTTATTACCCCGACATTCATAACTATAAATCAGGCGAGTCAAATACTTTCGAAAGGTTTATTTCGTTTTCATTTTCGGCTGTCTACTACCGAGACAAAAGGTAATCAATTTTTAACACTGCCATGAACAAATTTTCGATAACTCGCTTTTGGTCTTAAAAAAAAAAAAAAAGAGGACATCCTCAAGGTTGAGTGGCCAATTTATTTCGCATCCTGAAAACCTAAGAAAAGTTTTTATGGCCCGTCTCGTGTTTCATTACTTTATTTCTTAGAGTTTCTTTTTTGTCTTTATCTTTTCCCCATTCTTCTTTTCGTTTCCTTTTTTTTTTTATTTTTTTGTCCTTTTTTTTTAATACTTCTTTTCCGTTTTGTCTTTTTATGTTTTGTTTTATTCCTTCTCCTTTTCTGGTCTTCAGGATTTCGTCTGATCTGCAAAAAAGGCTCCGGCACTTTTGCGGACGTATGGAAATGCCACGACACTAAATCCGGAAAGCAAGTTGCCTGCAAAAGAATGAAGCAGTGTTTCAGCTGGTAAGGGGTTTTTTGTCTTTGACATATATTCTTTTTCACGTGTAAGATATATATGTCATTACCATAATTGAAAATCCAACGCTCAACTCGAATAAACCCTAGGAAAAAAGATGCATAGCTTCGAAGTTGACGTCAGTGTACAAGATTCTTTCCAATTAGTTGTTCCTTAGCGTCACCAAGAAAAAAATGGTGTTTCAATCGCGTTTCTTTTTTTTTTTTTGTGGTTGGAAAAAAACATGAAAACATAATACAACAAAAACACATACATATGATGTTACGAAAGAGGTTCTATGGATGTAGAAAGTCAGAAAGGGGTTGGGAGGAAAGGGGAGGAGGTAGAAGGACAGTTCAACACACTGCGCTGTTACCTTTCACTCAACTTCTTTTGTACCGTATTTTTTTGTTAATTGAAATCGTAGCCAAAACCCGAAAGAAAGAACCTGCCCAAAGTGCTGGTATCAAAGCAAATATGGCTGCCAAGTTAATGTTCCCAAGCACGGTAATTGAAGCTTAACTAGATTCAGCATGGTGTCAGTTCATAGCTTCCTGTATGAAAAAGGCTTAGAGCCCGGTTTAGCGTAGCATGCGAGACGCTTCGTCCAAGAGATGCGCTGCAGTGAAAGCACGAAGAACGAACTACCCCAAATTATAGCATTAATTAGTGTTAGCGGGATGCACAAGAACGTGGTAATCTTCTCATTATTAGATTTCCTGGTGTTGCATCACTAAATTACCTTAATTTTAAGGTAATGGTGAGTATCAGTGAAGTCTTCGGACGATTTATTGCTACGTCCAACAATCGTTTAACACCTTTTTACGCAGTAGCGTAGTATACATTACAATACACACCTACTTGGTTCTTCTGCTGTTTGAAATTCATGAAATTAAACTTCTAGAAGATTTGCTTTGTCGTCGAGTGGACAAAAAAAGTACGTAGCATTAGGCGATTGTTGTTAAACTTTAATAATTCGGTGTTAATGCAGTGTTTTAAGTTTAAAATCCGCGTATCGCGCGTCACGAGCGCCTTTCACAGTTGAATCCTCATGCTTCAGCAGTTCTTTTTTGCGGTGTTGGCAGCGCGACTGGTGGCAGAATCGGCGGCTAACTGGACGACGCGTCGAATTTCTAACGTTAAGCCTCTTATACAGGAAGCTATGGTAAGTTCAACTTGAGTGACCACAGTGGAAAACCAACGCTAGCTCCTTAGTTCCGACAGGAGACATTGTTGTTATTCCTTTTCGTCCTTTGAGGCAAGGTTTTCACTTTTTTTTTTTTGGGGGGGGGGGGGGGTTGGCCGTATCACTTCTGTCTGTTGCTTTTCAGTGATTTAATTTATTTCTGCTTGCGTTGTATATCTAATATTTTTTGTTTGTTTGCTTTTAATGTCATGACGACACGATTAATTTAGCATGATATTGTTTCGATGACATTGACATTAAACACTACATGCAGCAAGCAAAGGACGAAAGTACTGAACGGTCTTGAAAAAAAAAACTCCGAAATAGTTGGCATGTCCTGTTCGGTGGGAGTTCCACTACCAAGAAGACTGTATATTGTTAGAAGATCGTAGAAATCGTAGATTGCATGTTTCCAGTGTAGTTACTTACTGGCCTGTAGGTAGGATAAAGTGAATTGTTTTGATTTACTTGTGATTTGTTTGGTAGCATATCTTGTAAACCCGTGTATGTGGTACGTCTTCCTTTATTTTTGCTTATTTTACCTTTTTTTTTTGTCGTTACGGACAAACCACAATGATGACCTTGTCAAATGCTTTAGGGTCAGTCCCAAACCTGAAATCGGGATTATCAATTAATCCTTTCAAGGATGCTATTCAATTATTTCTGTACAAATAAACCGGCTAAAACTAATTATAGTAAGAGTCGATTTGTTTTAAATGAAAGATTGTCAATGAGCGATTGTCCAAATAAGTAGCATAAGTCTACAGTAATTTCGCATACTGGCATTAGACTATAAATTTGTTATCTAGTTATTTCAGACATATCACTGGGGCCACGTGCCTACGTCAAAGACCTAGCATAATTTAAGCAAGAACGCTATACATAGTTGCTAGCCATTGGTCGGTCGATAGGTGACGTCAGTCTTGACGAACGCAATTTAGTTGCCATACATTGGTCGGTCGGTGGATTTTGTCAGTCGGCTGGCGAAAAATACGAACTCCACGCCTTTGCTACGAAAGACAATTTTTGATTGTTTCTAGTGGAGGATTCCCCAGACGAACTCGACACCTTTGCTACGAAAGACAATTTTT
>JAHWFP010211948.1:23289-37621 GCA_023313725.1 Lithobius niger | reverse complement strand
TTCTCCGGAGTTCTCCACACTTCTCCGGAGTTCTCCACACTTCTCCGAAGTTCTCCACACTTCTCCGAAGTTCTCCACACTTCTCCGAAGTTCTCCACACTTCTCCGAAGTTCTCCACACTTCTCCACCCAATTGGGCCTTAGGCCAAACTGTCTCGTAGTTTGTTCAGTCTAACGAATGTCGCCAGTAATGCAAGGGTTATCAGCCATGCTTTGTGCGCCAGCCCCATTTTTGTCATCTATCACTCCTTCCAGAAGTACTTCCACTTTGCCAGTTCTTTCTAAACATTTGTTCAGGCACTGCAAGCAAGGAGTCATGGTGAATTTTGGAATTCATACTCTGCATAGCTGAGGTTGCACTGCAGTGTTCTTTCCTCTCGTTCTGGTTCCCCCAAGTGTCACAAAGTGATTCTTGCGAATAACGCCTTCAAAAAAAAAAAATGATAATTTTGACGATTCTGTCAATTCTGATGACGGCACGTAGTGAGTTCGACAGTGCGATATCCCCAACTCGCCAGCCAGCTAACACTGATATTTTATCAGGCCCGATTTTGTCCCTTGAGAGATTTTTTCGGCAGCTCTCTACTGCAACGTTCTGGACTCCCAATTTTGCAAGGTTTTATTCCTTCGGAAGAGGATCCACTCAATCCTCCGGCTGAGCTGCTTTTTTACACAAGTGATGTTTATTTTTCCTTCAACATTCCACTGTCTGAAGTGGCTTTTAGGTAACTGCTCGATCAAAAGAATCTTATTCGAAAGGATGTTAATGCGTTTGCGGTCTCGACGCCATTTCCCTCCTCGGCCCTTGCACAGAGGAAAACGTGTTTCGCTCATCCGGTAAAGGGGTGCTCTCCTTAAGTCTCCACGACACTTTCGGGGGATGCCGAGTTTATAACTCCATCTCAACCTTTGGAACTCTATTCAAACTCTTTGGACTCTGCTTTCATTTTTGTTCCTTCTGCTGCTTTTGAAGGAGACGAGTCTGTTCTTCGTTGGGCATCTCGTGCCAGCTGGCATGCGGAATTTTCTTTCTCTTCTTCTGCTGTTGCCGTTCAGGCGCTGGTTAAAGGAAACCCTGAACTTGCTAAACATCCTCTGATTCAAGATTTCAAGAATCAAACTTTGCCAGCATCGTCTTTTCAGGAGGACAACTTGGCTTGGAGTGCCAGATTACCTGGTTGTCAGACGTTGCGACTCTGTCCTTCAGTCTGCTGTCGACATGCTTGGTCAACTTTGCCTTCTTCCAATCCTCAAGTCCAGGGAACGTTTCGGTGGCCAATTTTTCACGCTCGCACCGGAACTTCAGGAGAAAGCTAAGCTTTCTCCGGCTCCTATGCCTTTGCCACCAACGACAAAAGTTCAACACCGTCAACAACTCTCGTCTATTTTTCTCTGAACCTCCATTTCGGGAGCAAAATACCAGAAGAATCTTAAAGGGCAACGAAATCCAGCCTCTCCAGAAAGGAGCTACTCACGCTCGCCCTTTCCTGTGAACGCCCCTTCACATTTCATGGCAGGCGCAGGGGATTGTTCGTGGAAGAGGTTTCAGAGGCAGAGGCTGACGTTCTCGCTATTTGACATGAAACTCTCCCATCTTCCCCCTCTTCACTGACAGTTGGGTGAAGGATGTGACGTCGCTTCGCAATCTGGAAGTAGTTCACAGAAGATGCCTTCACTCTCTGTGTTGTATAAAATGGTGGCTGCGCATCCTTCCTATCCTTTCGACAACATCATCCGAGCCACTAGGTTGAGTCACCGCGATTCCATTCGACCTGACACTGGAAAACAAAGTACAGATTCTGCTCCATTAAGGTGCACACCGAACACCTCGGGATTCTGAAGTCCTGCAAGGATGGTCGGGGAAAAAGGGAGGAGGTAATGGGCTCTTCCTCAACTGGGGAAGCTGAATGGCGACCTCCAAAAGGTACATTTCAACATGGAAACGATTCTATCATTTTCAGAGGCTCTTCTCAGGAAGATTTCAGTTTCCATAGATTTGGAAGATGCCAATCTGCAGGTTCTTTTACGCCACTCCATGCACAACTTCTTTCGTCTGTACACAGGGGGAAGATCCTACCAATACATCGGACTTCCTTTTAGGCTTGCAATAGCGCCACACGTTTTCCAGTCTTCCTTTCTGGCCCTCTCGGTAGGGATCTCAGCCTTGTTCCCTCAGATGCCTTTCCAACTCTGCGTCTAAGGTTACACGTTTTTTGGCAAACCTTGTGGGACAGACAGGACGGTAATAAGTTACGGGCCATTAAAGGCACTGTCGAGGAGTGGCACTCGGCGTGTCGCCGCAGTCGCCGTGAGGAGGTTGTGTTGGCCCGTTTGCGAATTGGTCACACCCGACTTACTCACTGTTTCCTTTTGCGGGGGGTTGACCCTCCTGAATGTTCTTGGTGTCGACGGCCACTTACGGTCCGGCACTTACTTGTTGATTGTCGCCATCTTGATGGTGTTCGTCGTCGGTTCCATCTTCCGCGTGACATTGCGCGTCAGTTGGGCGATAAGTCTGTCCTCCTGTCCGGTGTTTTTCAATTTTTGCAGGAGATACAGATGTATGCCAAGATTTAGATTAGGGGTTTGAATAACATCTCTGTAATGTGTGGTGCAGTGGTAACCCGGACCACTGCAGTGTGACTGAGGTTGGCGCTAATGACCAAGTTGTCGACGCGCCATTACGCCTCAATCCCCCCCCCCTCCTCCTTCGTACAGTTCTGGCTCGCCTTCATGAGTCACGATTTCGCTCTCATGCACACCTGGGCGGCTTGCTTCTAAGGAAACAGTCAAATCAGCGAGTGTTTCAACAAGAGACGAATACCTTCGCCCTTTCCATTGCCTCGGTCTCAGTGTCAACCATCTCAGGTCTCGACTCATCCCTTCGGGGAATATCGTCTTCTTGGGGCGTTCTTCGACACAGCATCATTCGCAGTTCACCCCTCCCAGGAAACGAAAGTGAAGCTGCCATGAAACCTTGGAAGATTTTTTCAGTTTCATGAGACCACAGCCCTGATTCTTGCGTTCCACATCGGTCTGACAGACTCTGGGCAATTTTGGAACCACTTGACCTGTATGAAGCGATGCCAATATTCCGATTTTGCATTTTGGAATGGGATCTTTGAACCTTACAGTATTACATCATACCACTTTCCAACCTTCTGGTGATATCAATTCAAGGGTGATTGAATCCGTCGAACCTTCATGCAGCAGTTCCGATTTCCGAGTCCACAGCTGATGAACTTTTCTTCACGGACGCTTTAAACATGGGCAGAGGGTGCAGGTGGAACTCTTTCAGCATCAATTTGACTGAAACCAAGAAGCTCTTGTAGACCTACGAACATCTCCGCCTCAGGCTACAACGCGACACGTCGCTGTGAAACGATTGTCCGGACAACGCCCTATTCCGACGATGAATGGAAATTGGGCCTGAACATTTGTCGAGCCTGATTCCAATTGTGGAAAAAGCCCATGTCGTCCTTTTGGCCACAGGTTTCTACTTTCAACTTTCGGATTTTGTATCCCCTATCCCAACTCGAGGGTCTGGTCGGCAGACGCTTTGTCAATGTCTTGGACGGGAATTGATACATAATTACATATGCATTTCCACTGTTGTCCCTTCTTCATGTGACACACTACATGATCTGCCCATCCAAGGGAGTATTCATCCTATTCGTACCTCTGTGGCCTGCGGCACCAGGGTACATCATTATCTTGGAAGGAAGGTCCAATTCCTCTTCCAGTGTCCAGGTTCATCCTAGTGCATCACGTCAGAAAGACGACCCACCCGTTCCCTGATTTTCTTCATCTTCACGGGTGGAGATAAGGACGGCCAACATTCACTCTGTCAGTTTTTGCGAGTGAAGTCGTCGAGCGTCTTCTCCGCGGTCACCGTCTGTCAACAACCCCTTACTCGGTAACATGATGAGAAATTTGGATTCTCGGTGCACATATCACCAGTTCGATCCAACGAACACTTCGGAAACGTTCTTTTTGTCGTTTCTTGAAAATCGTCAGCTTTATGATTTCAGGATTCATTCTGACATTCGTAAACTCATGACCATAAACTTAACAACTTTTCCCCATATGAAAAATACCTTCGGTTTGTCAGGCCTAAAAAAAAAAGGCTCATTTTAACTCCCTTCACTCGACATCTCTTTTTCAACTGTCTTTGAAAACAGTTTTCTCGTGGCTCTGGCTCCCGCCGCCAAGCGAAATGAGTTGGTGGCGTTCTCAAGGAAGACAATTACATCAGGTTGGCTCGAGGCTGGTCCTCTGTCATTTTAACTTTCCGGCTGATTTCAGAGCTATAAACCAGAAGCCTAACGTGGTTCCCAAACCAACCATGTGCACTACCCTTTGTCGATCGAGATGAGAGAGAGGTCGCAATTTCCATTCGAGTTCTATGGCGTTATCTTGATGAGACGGTGTTTCCATAACTTCGCACTCGACAGGTGGAAATCAAGTTAGACCTCCTTCACTTTTCCTACTGAAAGATCTAATCTGATGACGTGAAACCGCCTTCCATAATACGAGGAAGCTTGGACAATGGATCTGCGAAGGAATCAAAGGGCCTGCCAAGTAAAATTGGGGCTCATGAGCTCCCTGCTCTGGCTGTGTCTTGGGCCGATGGATCGGGGCTTCTTCTTGATGCGACTGTAGGGGCAGGTTCTTGGAATTACCGGAACGTCTTTATTGTGCAATACTAGTGTTTCGAGAGATGAACTGTCCCTGAGGAAACTCATCGTCGCAGGGAGCATGTTGGCCGTTTACATGGCCAAACATATTGAACGCTCTTGAGAAAGGCTTTCACAGTGGTAATTCAAGATCACTATGGTCGGCTGCATAACCAACAAGTGAATCTGTGCTTCGCAAACTTTAGGGCAATTCACACCGTGCCACTGTGGAGAAAACTGACACAGTGGAGAGTTCAGCACCATGAACTTTATAAACGGCGGTCACAGCGCTACGGTGTGGTGTATACCATGTACAATGCTAAACTTTTGCACACAGGAGAAAAGTGTTCATCAGGTGAACATGGAACACTCCAGTGTATTCAGTCACAGTTCAAAATAACACAGGAAAACGTGCGCATTTTAATGAACTATCACTTGCTCGCAAATGCAAAGTAAAACAAGTGACAGACTGTGTATCCGAAAAGGGAAAAGCCTCGCCTTCAGTAACAAGGTGAGAATTTTTTCATTATTCTTGATAAATAAGTTTAATGGAAAGTAAAAATAACTTACACAATTGGTTGAATTCGTAAAAAATGTGAGTTTAGCCGGGTTCGTGCTGTCCCTCCGACCAGTTGGACAAAGTCGGCACATAATGAAGGTTAGTATTTTGCAGATAGTAAGAAACGAAAATTTTAACCCCGATAACCCGTTGCTTCCGGACTGGAACATGGGCCAAAACAAAAGTGAGCAGGCAAGCGCTATATCAGTATGATATAAGGCGCGGCGCCAGCGCTCCTAGCGGCGGAGAGCTAAACTCACCATAATACGGATTGAAACAGTAAACAGGAGTGTCAACTTAATTCCGGGCAATTAAAAGAGCAAATCGAAACGATTTAGCACATAATGAAGGTAAGTATTTTAGGATAGTAAAAACTAATTTTAATCGGGGTTAAAATTTTCGTTTTTTCAGCAAAAGAAACCATTTTTAGCTGGCCTGGCTGGGGGCCGGCAAAATGTTCTTTTTATTGCCTATCCGAAAATATACATTACCTTGATTCCCGTCCTATCCTCCCCGCCATGAGCTAGGTTCTGGCACGAGGAGAAATGATGGTATTCGCCGCTGCGCAAGGGTTTATATAAGGAAGCCTGGCGCATGCGCGATAGAGTACGAGCCAGGCAGGGAAGGCAACTTCAACTTCTAGGGGAACAAGCAGCTCTGAGGAAAAACTGTTAGTGTAAATAAGGTAATGTATATTTTCGGATAAATAAGGTAATGTATATTTTCGGATAAATAAGGTAATGTATATTTTCGGATAGGCAATAAAAACTAAAATTAAGCAGGTGCAGCCCCTGCAGTTTTAGTCTTTGTACTTATCCAATAAATACTTTAAGTGTCAACTCACCCACTGTCTCGGCGCTCTCGCTGAACACAATAGTTCCACAAACTGCGTGCTGCATGCCCCGGTGGTGAAGCTTCTTAAGTGAAGTTTTGGGTCATTTCTTCTTCACTTCGAAATAACTCCTGAGCCTGTCAATATGTTTTTTCATGAATAATAAACGATATTTGGTAGTTGGTTAATTTTTATGTACAACAGCTTTAGCATCAATTTTCAGTACCTCCCGACTTAGCAATGATCGTGTGTTGTGAACTGATCTTGAAACCTTAAAAGAACTATCACTTGAAACTATGCAATTTCGCCGACATAAGGAACTCAGTTATAAAGACTTTAAAGTTTTAAAACAGATTTTTCAGCAAATACTCTAATAATATAATGCTATGCTTTCATGAGTGCAAAGATCTTAATTGCGGTCATAGTTTGTCCGTGTCCCTTGAGGGCCGTTGTAACTGATGTTTACTGTACAGGAATTTGTTTTCCAAAGGTTAAGGGTAAACTGAGTTGGTTGTTATGTGTTAAACATTATAGTGCATTCTCATAGGGGGTCACGTGTGTAGTTTAATGAAGCAAACAAATAAGTTGGATAATCTTGTTCGACATCATGCCAGTTTCCCTTTGCACCATGGTGTCATCCCCGTAGGCAACCGAAAGATGCAATATGAGGTCATCAAAATGGCCGACAATATTGATTAATAAACACTTGTATCTCTGCAACCACTTGACGGATTTACTCTTTCTATGGCTCGTTTTAAAGCTATTACAATACACTACCATTAAGTCCTATGATTCAATACCAGAAATACAAAGTGTTTTAAAATATGGGCTCGCAAACATAAAAAAGTTATTTCCAACTATTTACGCTTAGTTGGAAATAACAGCCAAATAGAGCGACTGGTGCAATGCCTTCGTAAGAATTAGATCACGGCAAATTCAGTTATTTAAAAAAAAAAACCTATAGAAATTGAAAATGGGTTGAATGGTTAGCGAAATATCAATGCTGAGGCGAAATTTTGAGTAGGTATTATGGGCGCTCTTTTTAGACTGGACACAAACTCCAAAAATAACTTTCAATGACAATTGTGAGACATTTGGGTACCGGGCAGTTTTAACCTAACTTGAACATGCTGAACATACCCAGAATTCAAGATGGGTGTCCAAAAATGGCGTAGGACTTTTACCGGTACTGTATCTTAATAGAAAAAGTAATTCAGTCAAGTGGTTGCAGGGATATAAGTGTTTATTTATTCAATGTCGGCAGCCATTTTGATGGCGTTGTATCGCTACTTCAAGTTGCCTACGGAGATGACATCATGGTGCAAAGGGAAGCAGGCATGGTGCAAAACAAGATTATCCAAATTATTTGTTTGCTTCATTGAACTGCACACGGGGCCCTTTTTTCTGCCCTATGAAAATGCACTATTACGATTGTTGCTATCGTTAATACACTGCTTGGAATCCATACCTGTATTTGGCATAATCTAGTTTGTAGGTGCACTGCGTAACGCACATAATTTTAGTTGTCCAATTCTGTAAAGCTATTTCCTATTAATCTGCCCTGCAGGCAACAAGCCTACCATGTTGGATTTGATGATGTGGCCGTGGTTTGAGATTTTCATGGTAATTCACCATTACCTAGGAGATGACTATGTTTTTGCATTGCTCCTTCCAAAAGAAAAATACCCACGCTTGAATCATTGGATAGAGGAGATGTTGAAACTATCGTGTGTTCAAGAAACTCACCTTCCTACTGCACTAGGCCTCTATTTTGAATCTGCAAAGACTGGAAAACGGGATTTTGATGTAGGATTGTAAAGTTCTGCTAACAATGCTTTCACGTCTCTGGTGTCCACCTTTTTTTTTTATAGTCTACAGAATTTGGTCTTTGTTTTGGAACCCAGTTGCTCTATTTAAGTAATAGAGGGGAAAATGTGCTTCCACTTTTCTTTTCAAGTCTAAGTTTGCTATCTAAATATCGTATAATTTGTAACTTACTGTAAAACTGCTGTATAAATTATACAAGATGAAATAAATGCAATCATTTGTGATATAATGAATTTTTAGTTGACTCGCGCTTAACCAAGTCAC
Organism: Lithobius niger; assembly: GCA_023313725.1. Taxonomy (NCBI): domain Eukaryota; kingdom Metazoa; phylum Arthropoda; class Chilopoda; order Lithobiomorpha; family Lithobiidae; genus Lithobius; species Lithobius niger. Next base: position 29,464 of record JAHWFP010211948.1, on the reverse strand, counting down.
TTTTTTCTTCCATATATGGCTTTTGCTTCGATCTGATATTTTCCTAAACCCCCTCTCTTCGAATTTTACCAGTCTTAAGATTTTACTTTAGCGGCGATTATTTAGGTGCTCCAGCCAACAAATGAGTTTTGGTGGTTTAGTCCGTTTTGTGTTATTGCGAAGATAGTCCTACCGTCCTGGGAACGTAGCTGTCCAAACTCGTTTCTCCCACTGTCTGGAAGTTACAGCGCACTCTTTGAGAACTAGAGCAAGGTGCAATGTTTACAAGTCTACTGAGAGGTGCAGTTTGGAGCTGCGGCAATCTAGTATATATAATCATTTAACCTCAAGAGTATGGACTGCGTTAGTGTGGGTATAGCTAAGCCCATCCTCACACACTGGGGCACACATTTACAGCTTTAATTGTGTGTGCTATGTCAATAAAGTAAAATGACATTCCACAGCACGAAGTGAGACATGGCCAACCTCCAAGCCACAAGGCGGTGTCACGCAAGTATTAATGCTATTTTTAGGGATTGACCGATATTGGCATCGAATTGGAATTCGCTACAGAAATGCATGCCTGTACCGATATGCATCTTAGCCTTGCGCAATGTGGTGAAATGTCAAAATCTTTAATTTATGTTAACTTTTGAACCAGATGAGATAAAGATAGGCAGTTGACGGCATCTTACAACAGATATCGAGCCGCATCTTCCTGGATAGCTTATAATTGTATACTTGTGAGCCAACATATTAAAAATAATAATGCAAGCAAAATTATAGTTTACATCATAACTACCAAAATGCAGTCAAAACAACCATATAGAGTTCATGGTAAAACCACCTTTAGCTAATGGTCTCGAAAGTATTTCTTTAAATAAAGTGGAAATGCATAATAAAATATAGGAGAACGGTATCTGCAAAATATATGGCAAAGTTGTGTGGATCAGATTGGTTAAAAGGGGTATCTGTCAATCCCTATTTATTTTGGGTTTTGTTTTCTGCTAACCGCATGTTCGGTACTAGCCCATTTAAAGCATTTTTTGCATGCAAACCAATTCCAGCATTAAGTGCTTTTCTTGTGCCCCATTATGAATGTTCTTAATGTAAATGTAGTATGAGCCATGTATAACTTAGTATCTGCTGTTAGCATGGATGAGGCTGCATGCTCGGTTATGCCACCTGCTGTTAGCATGGATGAGGCTGCACGCTCGGTTATGCCATGACAGTTTAGAAATAATATCTTAAAACAATTTTGAAGAAATCTTAAACCTGTGCATAGCTGAAAATTGTGCATGCCAAGTGCATCCCCCTCATATATGTTGGAATTATCACGCCCTGCTGGCAGGATTACAAAGTTTTATTGGGGTCTACAGCTTCATTGTATATGTTAACTGATTACAAATGCTCGTCTGTTTCTTCAGGAATTATAGGCAGCGTAGTTACTAATTGAAGTGCCTACCATAGAAATATTTTTGGGTTTACAGAATGTTGGTAAGGTAAAATTGCTTCTTTTTAAAATAGATTGATTCTGGTAATTTCTTTGCCTATACCTCTTTTCGTAAAATGTAGAAGCAACGGCAAAGTCACCCATATACATTATTTCGATATGAAGTAATGGCCATTTAAGCAAACCTCAAAAGTTTGAATGGCTATCCACTGGTTAAGTGGTATCGTTGCCAACGAACATGTCAACTTGGTGATTCAGTCTCAAAATGTTTTACCAGTTTTTACGATTTTTACGTGATAGCTTGTCACCTATTTGAGAAACTCTTCTCATGATTCCAACCGTTCAAATCTCTTGTACGTTGTCATAACCCTCTCCTTGTCCGACCCCAACACTTTTTGGACTGGACAACACAGCGAAAAACACTCCAGCTGATCAACTCAACAATCTTTAATTTCTCGAGAACTTTCACTTCTACAAACATTTGAAATAACTAAACAACGGGACATTTCAGACGGAGTATGAACGGCCTTCTGTTATTTTATTGTAATATAGATGCTTGTACTGGCATTTACTACGTCAGCTCAGTCATGCTACTGAGAAAAACTTATGCCTTTAGGTTGCTTTAGGTAAATATGTAGAAGAAATAACTTAGTTTTAGTGTGTGTACAATTGGGTTAACTTGATAACTTGGTGGCTTGAAACTTGGATCATTGGTAGGCAGCATTTCATACATTTTCGTTGTAGTATTTTACCGGGTATTGACGATAAAACACACATTATACTGAATTCAACAATGGTACACTGTTGGAAGCAAGACTTTGTAAACCAACCAGCTTGTGTTAAAGGCCTGCTTGTCTTTGCTTAGTAACAATGTTTTCGTTGCATGGTTTTTGATGTGGAATCATCTTTGCACTACAGGTGGAACAGTTTTTTTTTTAATTTTCCATTGTTTTTTGCAGGTGACAAACCTTCAATGCTGGACTTAATGATGTTTCCTTGGTTAGAGATCTTCATGATCTTTTATCGTTTCTTGGGGGAAGAGTTTGTTTTCTCAACAATTCTTCCGAAGGATAAATATCCCCTAGTTAACAAATGGGTTGAAGAAATGTTGAAGATTGATTCAGTTAAAGAGCTGCACAATCCTAAAGAACTTGGTCTTTACTGGGAATCCATAAAAAATGGCAAGAAAGATTTCGATGCTGGATTGTAAGATATGAAGTGCAAAGAAATAAATGTCAATTACTTAACAGTAGTGGGTAATTGTGTAATTCTACAATTTAGCCAAGTTCTTTCTTTAGGCTAATAAAAAGCTTTTCTTAAATTCCCTAATTGTTTTTGTTTATTTCTAATATTGCTTAGTTGCTTACCCATCAGAAATTTAGACATTCATTGCCGAGTTCCTAGACATTCATTGCCGAGTTTTTAAAAACTGCATCACAGGCCATTCGCATTACCATGGTAACATCACGTGGAGGTTTGCCCATGGTGGTTACCCAATATTTTTCAGATACGGTGGTTACCCAGTTTTCTAAAAATTTAGAGAAAGCTTAAAAATTGCAATATACTAGAAATTTGAAAAATTGTAAGTTAAAAAAATATTAAAAGGATTACCTATAAAGCAACACATGCAACGCCACCGATATAATCGACCAAGCGACCATTTGCTTCGGCATTCTACACACTAGTGATGCGTGCTTCCCAATCTTCTACGCGCCACTTTTGCTTTGGTACAGGTCTGTTGAGTTGGCCTAAGTACGTTTTATAAACAAATTTCATTCAAGCTTTTAACTTTTTTAATTGTTGATGGTTAAGCAGCTAGTATTAGTATTTTGTGTGTCTGTTTAATTGTTGGGACATGATACTATTGTGTGCTATTTTGTTCCGATTTGGTTGAAACTTCATGACAAGGGTGCTTTCATGCATGAAATTCACGAGTTAGAAGGTGAAATACGTTCCTCAAATATTTTTGGGATATTTTGCGGTTTTCTGTTAGATGCTAAGCCGATTTTGAGTAGTGGCTATAAGGGAGCTCAATCTGTAACGCAATGGTTGCAATGTTTGCTTCGGTGTAAATAATGGTATAATAGCATCTCTCTCTTGGCCGAGTAATAGTAAAATGTCTGAAATGATCATCTGTGTAACGATTGCCTGAAATGATGTTTGCGAAACGACCGCTTCTGTAAAATGATTGGCTCCTGTTCTGAGACGTACACAAACAAATTGAAAAATCGAGACAAAAAGGTTTTTTTTTGCTATATGTACACACATGTTTATGGGCTTTCACTAAATAATTTCGTAGTCTGCGTTAACTATTGCACGAATGTCGAGATATGGTAGAATGTGGAAATTAATAAAAAGAGAATAGGAAATTGAAAATTTCGGCAAAGTTTGGCAGAACCACAACCACCCCCCCCCCCCCCCCCCCGAAAAACTGGAATTTTTTAGGTGATGCTGTAGCGTCTGTTTCTTTGTTTGTACATTTGTTGTTAACATATTTTATTGTGCAAACGGCTGAACTTTAGGGGTTCCATGACCTAGTCAATGTGAATAGTTTTGCAACTAATATAAAAATAAAAAATATATAGCTGTGAGATTGTCCAACATAGTCTAGCGCCAGTTAGCTGCTGCTATTGGAGGAAGGCAGTTTGGGGTTTCCGTTTAGGAGTCCTTGTGTCTATCAACACTCTTGTGCACACGGTCACTCACTTTGCAAGTCAAAGCGGGGGTACCGTGAATGTGTGGCATTTGGTGTTGTATGGGGACTCGATGTAGTTTTCGGCCTGCACCAGATTTCTTTTAGCTTCAGCTGCTTTTATCAATTGCTATATTGTTAGTGTAACTTGGGCACGATATTTATAGTTATAGGACGGACCATTTTGTGGTCTGATTGTGAAATAATAATAATAAAGGCATTTCTACACGGTTCCAAAAAAAATTTCTCAAATCCACCTTGCATAGCGAAAACCTCCCTGCACTTTAATGGCTGCACCGATACCAAATTTGACTTTCCAATACTCATTTTTTCAAGACTTTTTGATTGGTGGTAATCTCAGCTTAAAAACATATGGCTGGGGGGGGGGGGAGATCTTGCTTTTCGGACATTTTTTTAATTTACAAAAGTTATTCAGTAACTAGTATAAATATAAAAATATATATAGCTGTGAGACGGGTCCATGGTCAACCAACAAAGTTTAGCGCCAGTTAGCTGCTTGCAGAAAACAATCTTTCGTTGGCTGTTTGGGGCAGTTTGGGGCTTCCGTTTAGGGGTCCTTGTGTCTATTAACACACTTGTGCACACGGTCACTCACTTCGCAAGTCAAAGCGAGGGTACTGTGAATGTGTGGCATTCGGTGTTGTATGGGGACTCGATGTAGTAGTCGGCCTGCACCAGATTTCTTTTAGCTTCAGCAGCTTTTATCAATTATTATATTGTTAGTGTAACTTGGGCGAGGTATTTGTAGTTACAGGACGGACCATTTTGTGGTCTGATTGTGAAATAATAATAATAAAGGCATTTCTACACGGTTCCAAAAAAATTTCTCAAATCCTACCTTACATGGTGAAAACCTCCCTGCACTTAAATGGCTGCACCAATACCAAATTTGACTTTCCAATACCCATTTTTTCAAGACTTTTTGATTGGTGGTAATCTCAGCTTATAAGCATATGGCGGCCGGAGGGGGGGGGGGGGTGAGATTTCTTGCTTCTCGGACATTTTTTTTTAATTTACAAAAGTGATCCAGTAACTAGTATAAATGTAAAAATATAACTGAGACGGGCCCATGGTCGACCAACATAGTCTAGCGCCATTAGCTGCTTGCAGAAAACAATCTTTTGTTGGCTGCTGCTATCAGGAGGAAGGCAGTTTGGGGCTTCCGTTTAGGGGTCCTTGTGACTATCAACACTCTTGTGCATACAGTCACACACTTTGCCAGTCAAAGTGGGGGTACCGTGAATGTGTGGCATTCGGTGTTGTATGGGGACTCGGATGTAGTTGTTGGCCTGCATCAGATTTCTTTTAGCTTTAGCTGCGTTTATCAATTTTTATACTTGGGTTAGCTTTTTATTTCGTCAAAAGTTTTTTTGGTAGTTTTTTCAAAATAATTATTTTCAAAAAAATTGTTGCTCTTTTAAGATTAAAATTAACAAATTCATTTCCATTAACAAAAATTTTTGACCAGCAGGGTTTTAGGGTCGCCATCAAGCTGTCTAAATCGCATTACTGCCACTCGAACTGAAGAACGGCATCGCCGTGCACTGAAATAACACAAAGCACACATAGGGTTGAATGAGACCAGGGCCGTAACAAAGTAGTTTGGTGCCCGGGGGCAAAGCACAGGAATGGTGCCCCTTCCCATACACCGCGAAAGTACAAGGCGCCCCTTCCCGTACACCGCAAAAGTAGAAATGCTAACTACAGTGTATCATCATCGTAGCACAGAAATGACGCCCCTTCCCATACACCGCGAAAATACAGAAATGGTGCTCCTTCCCATACACCGCGAAAGTAGAAATGCTAACTATTGTATATCATCATCGTAGAAGGATGTCCAACAGCAACAAATTACCTCGAGGCCATTGTTTGTCACTATAAAAAGATAATTATTCGAATATTCGTTCAAAATTAAAAAACTATCGTTTTTTATTTACTGTGTAGGTCTGTCTTGCTAGCGTTTTTAATTTTTTGGCACCCCCAAACTCAAACCTGAGGGGGGGGGGGGGGGGGGGGGGGGGGGGGGGGGG
>JAHWFP010211948.1:0-16093 GCA_023313725.1 Lithobius niger | reverse complement strand
AAATCACCTCCCCCTCTCTTGGTGGGTCTATCTGTTACCATAATATTTTTTCCAGGTACCCTTCATGTGCATCCATACCAAATATCATTATTTCACAGACAGTGAACAATTAACCCCCTAGCCAGTACACTATATTGAATGATGTGCAGTAATAATTCATCTTGTAATAATTCGGCAACGGTACCATCTGTTTAACATTGTTAGGAATTGTTGGAAAGGGAACGAAATTCGTACGATAGGGCTTAATGTTTTTTATTAGCTAGTTTGGCTGTTATTTTAATTCAAATGTGATAATACCTATTGAAAATCACTTAATATTTACATTTTTTGAGTTGTACCCCCTAACCTGTTAAAGCTCTGTTAATGTGTCATAGGATCGTATTTGTGGCTTACAAAATTATCTTTTCAACATGCCATAGAAAATCGAAATTGGTCTACTGGTTACCGAGATACACCTGTTGATATCAAATTCTAGTATAGTGAATCTGTGGCAGCCATCTTTGATGACGTAATGAGGGCAAACCGGAAGTCATACATGTGGGCACCATATCCAAAAATGTTCCATATGCCACAGTAAAGATATTTTGAAACTGTCGTACTTTTTTCCAAAAGTGCACGATTCGCCCAAAATTTGGCTCTTAGCCGCTTAGCTAGAATGGGCAGCATTCGCATTCACAATTCTTTACTTCAAAATGTATGCAGAGTCGACATTCCAGCAGTCTCCCCAAACAGAAGAGAAGCTCTTTGTCGACCCCCCGAGACAGTGGGGCCATCCTCACAAATTTTACAAACCGTACGCTCGCACCCTGTTGCGTGGTTCTTTTTTCAACCTTCGGGTTATCAATGCCTGGAATACCCTTCCCCGCGAAGTTGTGTGCGCCCCTAGCCTGAACTCTTGCAAGGCCAGGCTGGATCGCTATTTGGCAGCTTAAACTTCTCCCTTCCCACCTCATAGTTTTACCACTCATAGTTTTTATTATGTTATGTTTGGATCCAGGACGTCAGGAATTGGATCAGCGGCAATCGCCGGCGAATGATGAGATGAGGATCGAGACTTTAAAAGTGGCGATGAACTGATGATGAATGTTTGTGGCTTGAAGATGAAGTGGCGGCAACCCATTCGTCAGTCCTCTTTGCTTAAACTGTCATCGTAACGGAAGGTGGTGGCATGGCATTCTTCTTGCAGCCAAATTTGGTGGCAGCCCTATCCATCATTCGGTTGACCTCAGAGTGCGAGATGGATTGGTTCCCTCTGGAAGAGTGAGATGATAAATCCAAGGGTTGATTGAGAGAGTTTGCTTCCTGCCGCATTCATTCACTGTTGTTGCTTGAGACGAATGTAGGCTTTGCGGGCTTCTTGGAAGTCAGCTTCGAACATTGATGTGCGTAGACTCGATGTCCGCGAGTGTTGACCACCTTGTAGAGAAGTTGCAGCAGTGTTTCGCACTCCATCAGTGGCATTCACATTTGTGATTGAAGCTGGGGAGTTCAATAGATGGGAAGTCGCGTTTGCATTCGTGACGAGAAAAGTTTGGTGAAGCGCGGGGCCAAGGGCTTCGGAGTCATCGGCGGACACGGTCGAGGGACGGAAAGGAATTTCTGTCACCTCGGCGGGCGAATCGGACATCCTTCTTTTTCAAGAGGTGTGGCTGGAAGATCTTCAAGACCAATGTCGGGGAATAGACCGGCACGAACAAGCTTTGGAGGAAAACTGATGGCCAAACGAATGTGTGAATGCGCTTATATAGCGAAGAGCTACACAATAGAGTTGCACAGTTGGGTTACGACGCCGGCGGCTGCAGACCACCTAAAAACCTCCAGGGAAACAGCATCGTTCGAGGAACTAATGCAAAAATTAACAAGGTATAGTTTTTTACAGCACAAGAAACGTGATTTACCATTACCCTGCCTGAATTTGTAAATCATTTATCCCTAGTATACCAACCCTATTAAACATTTGCATTATTGCCTGTTTAAGGCGAAAATGCGCGACAGGGTTAAAAATTCTTGCTTCTATCACACCACTGTACCCAATTGGATTCTAGGGAAAAAATCAGATTTACCAATTGAAGCTGGGGAGTAGTAAATTGCATGTTTCTTATTACCGCTGGAGAACGTCCATAACCTGTGAATTTTTGCATTAGTTGTTCGGTAGCTTATAGCTGCCAATGTCGTAACACGATTGCACATGCGTGGGCACATCACTCTCAGTATAAAAGCGCGTCAGCTCAAAAGGCAGACACCACTTTTCCTTCGAGTTTTCGTTTCACTTTGTTTTCCGTCCGCCCGTTTCTTTCGTCTGACTGAAGAACTGATCTTGCCGCCACGAAAGAAGCCTCATCAGCCATACCCAAACCGAAAGATGCTCTGAAGAATGTCCCCATCTGGAAGACCTTTCATTTGTCCATTGACGCATCTGCCCACTACTCTGACGTTGTTGCCAGCCTCCCGCAGACTGAAGCGCCTGCCTCATACACTGCAGTCCACGACCAGCTTTCGTCTCTTTCGCCCGGCAAGTCCACTGTCCCTGCCGATAACGAAACCACCAACACTGCTGCCACATCACCTATCCAAGCCGGTCAACATCTGCTGCCTTCACTGCTGAATTTATCGGCACTTGAACATGAACTCCGTACAGCGAAAGACGCTTAACTCAAAACCCAAAGGAAAATACAAGCGCACCTCAAGATCGGAAACCAAGCACGAAAGAAGCTCTCCCAAGTCACCACTCGACTTACCGTCTCTTTCGTCCCACCTGACCAGCTATTCTCTTTCGCGAGCGAAATAAACCTCTGGTCGACCGTGCTATTCGTGACTTCGGCCACCGCCAACATCAAGGTGATCTGCCACCATCCACCACACCACCCGTTAAGGATAACTACACGAAAGAATGGGTGCAGTGTCCTCTAGTGAGGATAGCCACAAAAAATCTCTTTCGTCCCGACACCAGCCATCGAAGAAACCCCAAGCTCAAGGTTCCCCCTTTCGTCGCCAGATGATCCCGCCTGACTATCTTTCATCCGAGCAGCTTCCAACTCATGCCGACAATGAAAGCAACCTTGACTCAGCTTCTATACAATATCCTACATAAACGTATACGAAAGACCGCCAGACTGTCATATTCATTTCCCTGATGTTCCCGATACTAAGGATCCATCCAACATTCCTCTTTCTGATCTTCTCAAAACCGTTGAGGACACAGTCCCGGACTGTTTTCTGTACAAACCATTGCAATCTACCGACACCCCAGTCATCAAATCGTGGCCTCTCGATTGGATTTGGATTCGGCCTCCGTGACCGTAATTTAAAGCCATGCTACGTCCTCTGCCAGTCCACCACATTACTCACCAGCTTACTCCGTAAGGGTGGCCCACTTTTGGGGAAAGGTGACCCACTTGAACTTAACTTGACAAGGATCCTTCTTCGCCCCGTTCTGGTCGTGAAACTTGGTATTTCAACCGTTAGGGATGGTTCCACGAACTTAAGAAACGTTGACAGCTACCCGCAGTCCGAATTCCTAACTGCTGAAGTGAAAATGGATTTTGGAATGGCCCTTTTTCTACCAAAGAAAGCCGAAATACCAACTCACGCGTTCTTTTCAACAACGACAAATGTTTACGAGTGGGCTTACATGCAGCCTCTCAAGCAGATGTCCTCAACACGGCAGTTAATGCTTTATGTGAAAAACTCTCAACCAGTCCAACTCGAGCTATAGTTAAGCAACTTTCAACACTAATCTCACAACTCTTCCAGAAGGCCTGCTTTGTAACCTACCATTCAATGAATTGGCCCACCAGGGCGCTATTCAACACGAATCTTTTGATGCGCGACATTGCTTTACAGACTGCATCAAATCTAAACGATTCAACCGAGATCAACTATGCAATAAACCTATCCACGAATCTTACATCTTCTTTTGCGAACTAATCTCAAACTGGCACCTCACCTTGATGTCTTAAGAAAACCGAAACAAAACAACCAAAAGCAGCAGCAGAAACCCTTCTACAAACCCTTCAAACAGTTTCATAACCAAGGCAATAAGGACAACTGTCCAAAAACCAAACAGTATCCAGCTAACCAAGAAAATACTCAAAATCGTCGTCTTGACGACAATCAGTCCTTTAATTCCAGAACTTTCAACAAAAATAAAGGATACAACAACAGAAGCACCACACCTGATAAACGAAGCCGTTATTCCTCCCCAGGAGGTAAAAGCAAATCTCGCAGCAATCAATGACACCACACCGCAATTCAAGTTTCCAGTGGGAGTTTTGACATTTCCTCCCAGCCTGGAGAAACTTAACGTCCAATCAACAAATCCTTTTGATCATTCAAGGCGGATTCTGTCCAACATTCATCACCAAACCACCACTTGCTCAATCTCCTCCCTGGTAATTCGCACCACGTAACAACCAGAAATTGTCACAGGAAATCCAAGATCTACTAGCGAAAGGCGCCATAAAGCAACACCACTACCCATTGGGACCATGGTTCTGCAACTCGATCTTCCTACGCCCAAAGAAATCGAGTGGATAGAGATTAATTTTCAATCTCAAATCTCCAACCAGTACATGGACAACAGCAATTTCAAAATGGAAACACTGGATTCCATCCACCAATCTCTGAAAAAAGACGACTCGACAGCGCAGAACCCAGAATCTTCACTCCGGTTCTGAAACCAGTGTTGGCACACCTCCACCAGAGTCAAACAGAAGAAAGCACCTACCTACACGACCGGTTATTAAAAAACTCAAACCTTCACGATCTCCCTTCTCAAACAACTGGGGTTCGGCGTAAACATCAAGAAATCGAGACTCATCCCGGCTCAAGAATTCATCTTCCCAGGAGTCTCCTTCAACCTAAAATCTGCAACAGTAATGCCCTCACCCATCAGAATAGAAGACATCATACAGCAAGCGTGATTCTTTCATCGACGATCTCATCACACTCAAAGAAATAAACTCCTTAATCGGCAAGATGAGTTCCATGGCAAGTCTGCTCCCTTACGGGAGATGGATGACCAGACCCCTTCTCCATTACCAAATCAACGCAAGGGGAAATCAACCAGACCAGTTTCTTCCAACAAACAAGAACTTTCCAATAGAAACACTTCTGTGGTCGTCAGCCGCCCTGACACTCTCACAATCTGTTCTACTCCACGGGCTCTTTCCAGACCTCCCGTTACTAACCGACGCCTTCCTGGAAGGATGGAGAGCACACATAGTTCACCACAAAACATCAGGACAGTGGACGGCCCAGGATCAGGAAGACACCAATGTCCTAGAACTGAAAGCTGTACTCATGGCCCTACACCACTTCCAACACCTAGTTAAAGGGAAACTCGTTCAAATACAAGCGGGACAACACAACAGCAGTAGCCTACATCCGGAAAGAGGGAAGCACGAGATCTCCCAAACTCCACGAAGTACCCTCGTCAATCTCCCATCTCTGCATTCAACTCAACACAACCATCCTACCACTCCATATCCCTGGCAACAGGAAAGTGTTTGAAGACTCTCTCTCGCCAGAAACTTCCAACAGGACAGTGGACTCTAAAGAAATCCATCTGCGAATATCTCTTCAGCATTTGGGGGACCCCAATGATTGACCTATTCGCCACGAAGCACAATGACAGACTCCCCCCACTTCATCAATCCTGTCCAGGACAACCTAGCCACGGCAGTAGATGCACTAGCCATCCCTTGGACAAACCTCTATACCTGCGTTCAAACTGATCCCACAGGGGCTCCAAGATATCCTTGTCTCAGGGCATATTTCTACTAATCTCACCAAATTGTACATCAGCAGCGTGGTTCCCTCATCTTCTAAGTCTCTTGATTGACACTCCAATAATTGACGTTCTGCTGTCACAACAGAAGGGAACCAAATCCCACCCAAACACCAACACGCTAAACCTTCATGGGTGGCTACTATCATCAAACTCATCAAGAAGGCAGGAATTCACGAGGAACAAGCAACTCGCATTGCCAGTAAAGCCATCAGAGACTCGACAAACAGAATCTATGACAGCTACTGGACAAAGTGGTTTCATTGGTGTAACAGAACAGAATATGTAAGGTTAATCCTGTCAACCCCCCTATATCCAAAATGTTAAAATTTCTCAATGATCTGTCCAAAGAAGGATTGAACGATCAACAATCGTCGTGTACCGTTCCACACTGAACTTGGTTTTTTTAATCAGCATGTAGCTCCAATCACCTTGAAAACTACCGCATCTCCACCCTCATCAAATCCTTTGAAATTGAACGGCCAGCAACCCTCCGAACCTTCCGGATTGGGACCTCTCCATCGTCTTACAAAGGAACCGTACGAACCATTGCAAAACTGTTCCAATTAACATCCTCAGACGGTATTCCTGGTAAAATTAGCAGCAAGCCTGAGATGCAGCCAAGTGCAAGCCTTGTCTGCAGACCCAGCCGTTTGCATCTTCGGTCCGGATAACTTCTCAGTATCCCTCACACCAAGAGCCGTTTTTCGAACCAAAACTCAAGAGACTTTGCGAACCAACTAAACCAATCATCATTCCGGTCGTATCCAAGATCACCAGTGACGAACCTGAACGCCTACTCTGTCCAGTATGGGTTCTCCGTTACTACATCGCCAGAACTGACAACAATGAAAGTCGCAAAGGCAGAAATCAACTCATCGCCCGAGGCTTTGGTGAAACTTCAGCAGGCACTATCGCGCACTGGATCAAAGATGTCATCTGAAGTGCGTACGAAGATCAAAACATCATTTACGCTGAGAACATCATCAGAGTGACGGCACATGAATTGAGGGCAATCTCCACGTCATAGGCATATCCCAACTTTATCCCAACTCCTGACATCCTGACAGTAGCATCATGGCGAAGCTCTTCAGTCTCCACGTCCCGCTACTTCAGACATGATGAAGCAAGCCAACGGGCCCCATTGTAACAGCCAGATGTGTCGTCAATCCTACTTAAGCACTCAGAAACAGAAGCAAGTCCACCCTCAAGACGGAAGCAAAACCCTTATCTTTACCAAAACGGCCTTGAAAGAGATCCAAATTCGACGGTTATATCTTTTCTGAATAAAGTGCGAAGTTAAACTTTTTGGGGGAAGCCAGCTTGTAACCCTAGGGCGCCGGTCACCTGTCTGTGAATGCAAAAATTCACAGGTTATGTAAGTTTTCCAACAGCGATAATTGTTTTTTTGGCTAGGAAAACGTACATAACCGCACCCACCCTACCTCCCCTCTTGAGTCACCGCCTGACAATATCGAGAGGAAAAATATTGCCTGCCTTTCTCACTTATATACTGAGATTGATGTGCCCGCACATGTACAATCTGGTTATGGCGCTGGCGGCTACAAGCAACCGAAAAACCTACAGGGAAACGCAGCATTGCGAGGAACAAAATGAAAAAATTAACAGGTTAGTATGTTCCCCCAGCCCGGCAAAATTGTGTTTTTATCCCAGAATACCTCCCCAATTAAATGTTTACATAGTAGAGACTACAACACACTGGTTGGTGGGCAGTTGCCATCGTAGCCACCTGGATTAGATATGACAAGATTGTCCTGATACCACAAAAACCCGCAAACAGCATACACATTGGAAGAACAATTTTCATTTTCGGCAATTTAAATTGCAGTTGCCTTGAATTTTCTGGTGTACGCAGAGAGGTCTGAGGGAAGGAGGTATGAGCGATGCGTACATAGGCTACCGCCGTCGAGTAGTCCGCCATTATCCCTATTACCTGGTCTTCCACAAGCTCTTTCCACAGGCCTAATACGTATCTCACCGCTCTCAGTTCTCGCACGTTGATATGAAGATCTTGCTCCTCCTCCGTCCAGGTCCCTGCAGTCTGCAAGCCCTCTAGATGGGCCCCCCCATCCAGTTGCCGAAGCGTCTGAAAGCAGGAGTTTTACCGGTGTTGGTTCCTTGAATCGAACCCCTTGCTCTAACGAACCTTGCTTCAGCCACCAGTCCGTACATTCCCTGGGAAAATGTTGTAGACTCACCCAGTCCTTCCAGCTGTATCGTGGATACCATTCGTCCTTCCTGAACTAGTGGAGGGGCTTCACTTCCCACTGGCCCAGTGGTACCAGTCGAGCGTTTGAGTCCGCAATCCCTATGACTGATGCCAATTCCTTTGCGGTCACCCGAGTTCGTCTGAGGAGCATCCTCATCGCCTCTCTCGTGCTCTCTATCCTCTCCGGTGATGGCCGAACTAGTCCCACTCTCGTGTCGAACTCTGCCCCGAGAAAAACAAAGATTTGTTGTGGGGTGAATCTTGACTTCTTCACATTGATGCCCAGGCCCAAACTTCTGAAAAGGGCCGTGCACTGCCGTAGCTGCCGTAGCAGGGCCTTGGCTGACTTGTTTCTCACCAACCAATCGTCCAAGTAAGCATGGATTCTGATATTCAGTTGATGAAGTCTGGCGATGACCGGTTTCATCATTCTCGTGAACACTTGGGATGCCGTAGAGAGGCAGAAAGATAATGTCTGGAACTGGTAAGACACCCCCCCCTGCGACCAGACGAAAGAGGTGTTGAACGTCTGCGTGGAGTGGCACATGCAGATACGCATCTTCGAGGTCGATAGACACGGTGAACTCTTCGGACTGAATCGCTTCTCGGATGGACCCTATTGTTTCCATCTTGAAGTGTTCCTTTTCTAGGTGGGAATTCAACCGTTCTAGGTTGAAAATTAATCTCTTTCCTCCACCTTTCTTCGCAATCACCCTCGCTGGACTCCAGAAGCCATTAGAATCCGGCGGTGAAACTACTAACCCTCCTTTTTCTACCAGAGTTAGTACCTCCTCTTCCAGTTCGTTGTCCTCCGAAGTTTCTTCCGTCCATACTGGTGGTTTGTCTGCTAACGCTGGACAGGAGAAAAATGGAGGAAAATAACCGTGTCGAATGGTGTCCTGCACGAACTGGTCGTCCGTCAGCTGTTCCCATTCTTCCAGGTGCCAACGCAGCCTTCCTCCCACCTGTCGGTGAACTGGGGCAAGATTTGCCTGTTGTCTGTCACTGGTGGTTGGGTCTCCTGCTTCTTCCCCGGAAAGAACCCCGTCCTCGTGGAAATCGTGAACTACCCCTTCCGCCCCTAGAGGGGGCCGAGCCACGAAAGGGTGTGGTGTCGTTCTGCCTCTCTGCATGTATCAACTTGCGACTGGAACCTCTGATCTCTCTTCCTTGAGACTGACCCCTGAAGTTTTCTTGGTTCCTGCTGAATGGCCTCTTCCCCTTTTGTAGTGGAAATGCGTTCCCCGCTGTAGACAGAGGTTTCGTCTTCTCCCTCAACTCTGGGGCTAGCTCCAGTAACTTCCCGTCAAAAATTTCCGATGAAGAATGGATGGGGAGCAGTCGCAGCTGACCGGCTACGTCAGTCGGGATCTGGTTAGCCAATTCCAGAAGTGCATCTCTCTTCCTAAACACAGAGTTCAACAGTAACCTAGCCGACCAGTTGAGGCTATCCCTCTGAAAAGACGAGGCTCTCTTCATGAGGTGCAAACATTCCCTTACATTGTCGTCCTCCCGTAGCTCCGGCCGGTCCCGTACTAATGCTTTGATTGCAGCTGTTGATGCCGAATAAACTAGCTCTGCGTGTGAGTTTGCACGTAAGCTGCACCTTAGGATCACTTCGTCCTCATCGTGTTGGCCAAGCGGCGTGCGGATGACCATCGGCTTTCTCCGTGATGTACTCAGCCTCCGTAAAAGTTTTGTAGCGTTTCTTCGACGGGGCCCCTTTACCCGTTGACCTAAAAAACATCTTGGCCTTCCTAGGGTCGTGAGCAGGTAGTGGCTTAGATAACGAGATCGGTTTATCATCTCTTCTCGTGAGGGCCTCAGTGTTTAGCAGCTGTCTAAAAGCTACTGCCGATTGTGGGAGGTGTAACGGCTGCACTTTCTTCATCCCTGAATTAGCTAGCGTATCCATAGGGGGGTCGTCGGGGTCTTCCTCAGCTGGCTTTGCTTCCTTAGCATACCGAGTCTCCCGTAAATGCTTATACACATACCCCGCGAAAGTCTTCCAGTGAATGAAGCCCGGGCCTTCTTCAAAGGGATCATCTTTATCAATAGATTCCGGATCGAACTCTTCTTCCTCCTCCTGCCATTCTCCGTCTTCTTTTTCCTCCCAAGTTTCTTCCCCTTTGGGATCGAAATCTTCTTCCTCGGAGAAAATGTCGTCCGCCTTGAAAACTGTTCTCACTCTTACACTGTACGGGAGCATGGTCCGGCTCGTGCGGTCGCTTAGTAGGTGCAGGATCTTTTGTTGCTGCCTCCGAAAATTTGTCACCCTCCATTGAAAACAAATCTTTAGAGCACTGTTTCAAAGCTTGCCTAAGTCTTTGTAGATGGCATTCTAACGTTTCCTCGTAATCCGAGTGCTGTGATGACTGCCGGCGATCGATGGCGATCCCAGTCTTTCCGTGGCGCAGCATCGTGCTGTGCCGCCTTACTCCGTGGCGCCCTCTGTCGCACCGGCAATCTCCGGCGTTCTGGCAACTAGTCGCTCTCTGGCGTCCTCCTGCCTGCTGGCGATCTTGAGTGCCTTGGAGCGCCCTTCTTCGTTGGCGATCTTCGGCGCCCTGGCGATCTCTTGCGCTCCCTTAACGGTGAGTAGCTCTCCGGCGTTCTCCTGCCTGCGGGCGACCTCGAGCGCCTTGGCGCGCTCCTTCTCATCGGCGATCTCCGGCGCCCTGGCGATCCCTTGTGCTCGGACGAACTGCTGCGTAGCGAGTCACTCGGTGACGCTCTATCGTCCACCCACATGGATTTAGCCTTCTCCAGAACTTCCATGAATCTATCACCCTCCGGCGCCACTTTTCTCGTTTTGCCGGAGTCCAACTGCACCTTCCCTTTGTGCGATTCCGAGCCCTTCCCCTGTCCGCTTTCCCTTTTCTCGGGTGCGGACGGGTGTTTTGACACATGAACTTCACTTCCACCAATCGTGTCGGCTCTAATCCTGCGGTCGTCACCGACAGCCTTTCCGTCCGTGTGACGACTGCTAGGTGTGTAATTATTACCACTACACTTTGCTACACCAGATTTGTGTTTCACCCCCATCACCAATTTTCCCACTACTAGTATGTGAAACTTTCCTAACCGCTTTCTGATTTCCCGAATTCGGAGCGGCAGTTAACTTTCCCGTCCCGGCCGTGCCGTCCTTGCTTAATTTTGAAATGTCAGACGATCTGGAATCGTCGATCGGAATTACCTGCACCTTCTTAGCTACTGTACACTAATTGCAGGCTTAGTAATCATTGCTGGGATACTATTTGTAGTATGTTGTTTCAATATTTCCGCAAAGGATACTAACAAATCTACTTTTAAGGTGCCAATCTTAACATCAAGTGATTTATTCTTCCGTAATTCTCGCCCTTGATTCATCGGCCTTTGCATTTGCCGTTACTGCCGCCATATCTCTAGCCGCCAAAACGACCGCACCCAACGTATTGTTCTCATAAGTAGTGCGATCGGCCGGGGTAAACCCTTCGAAATCGGGTGTGGAAATTTCACTAGATGATTCCAGAAAAACCGCAGGCGCATTTGGATCAAGTCCCATCCGTTTTAAACGTTCGTCTAAACTAATCTTACCCCCTTTCCGGTCTTTATTTCTGTTCTTGTTGTCCGTCTTATGCCACGCGCGTAGCACATGTTTGTGGAGGCAGCCTCGTGTAGTGAGCATAATTCACAGACCTTATTTACGAAGTCGCAATCCCTGCATTTTCGGCACGAAGGGTGTAAATCCTGTGGAGTTTTTAGGCACGTGCACGTTGCGTACATTCCAGATTCGATTTTTTCATGTATCCTCTGCTCTTCATTACTCACGGATGCCATAATTCACTGAGCTCAAAAACCAAACACGTTGACTTCCAACGTGCTCAAGCGAATGTGAGGAACGATCCAAAATGGCGGCTGCATCTGTGGATAACAGAGCAGCGCGCCTGGCGGGCAGAGGGGAAAACTCACGAGGACAACAAAATAAGATTATTTTGTTTGCTTTTGGGCAATGAAAAAGCCAAAATAGCGATTTTAGCATAAATTACTGAAGGTCAGTATTTTGCAGATAGTAATAAACTACTTTTCGGCACTGACTGTGCTATCTAGTTATTTCATCCATATCAGTCGTGCCGTGTGGCAACGTCGCCATCGTCCGTCGGATAAATAAAATATTCAAAACACTGAGACTAAACAGTGTTGATTTAGTTCACTAGTGTTCTAATTAAACTTACAGTTGAAAAATGAAACAGATAGAAGAATCGTAGTTGACCTGTCTTTAATTGTGGGGTGTGCACTGCCATGCCATCCCATCGCAGCTGATCAAAAGCTAGAAATGCAAGTGACCACTGGTTTTACGGTTGCAGAAACGTCATAGAATCGGGGCCAAAAAATCATCTGGGTTTTTGGATTGTATGCTTAGGAGCGGTAATTATTCAGACGTGTTAAGATAATTAGTAGCCATATTGATCGCTGTATATGCAAAAGAAAACAAATCAACTCTCACTATAATTGGTTTAAATAGGTTTATTCATTCCGTGGTAATTGCAGATAACCATAATCAGTCCTGGCACACAAAAAAATTTAAAGAAGCGGGCAATGCGCCAAGTTTGAATATATTACTACGTCTCCCCGTTGTCTGAAACTGTTTTGTGAATCCACCCCTCTTGCATGATATCATATTATGTATGGTCCCATAGCGCCTTAAGCCATGTAGGGCATAAAGTCGTGTGTAAAACTGGCGGCAGCGTATTGGTGGCGCATCCAGACGCAGTTTGTAAACTAAAATTTTGGCCCTTAACATGTCCATACAGAGAAGTTCTACAAAACGAAACTAACCCTCAATCTATAAAGACTAGAATTGCAGAGCCTGCACCTGCTTAATTTTAGTTTTTATTGCCTCACCGAAAATTTACATTACCTGTTTTTATAGCGTTTCTCCTTTTGATCTAGAATTATTCCCTAGAAGCTTTGGAGTTTGTATCCCAGGCAGACTTGTACCTACTGCGCATGCGCAGGCTTTGGCTGGCTATATAACACGGCGCATCGACCGCTCGTCATTATTTCTCCACACCCAGAACCTATTAATGGAGGGGAGGCCTGGGTGGGACTACAGGTAATGTATCTTTCCGGTTAGGCAATAAAAACTAAAATTAAGCAAGTGCACGCCCTGCAATTTTAGTCTTTTTATAGCCGACGGCAATATACATTACCTGTTTTTATAGCGGACTTTGTCACCTTGGAAGTGGGATAGGTTCGCTCAGTTTCCCTTCATGTACAAGTCGGCGCCCCAAGAGCAAGTCTTTGGTGAAGTCATTCCTGAAAATACCTCAGCCAATTACACTGGTCGTGGAACCGGCGGAAGCGGATCTATCCGTAGTGCGAACGGAAACGATGAGGTTCCCCAGTGAGGCAGGGTCGGTGCAGTGAAGGGAACGCGAAGAATAATTATTGGTTAGAAACGGGGGTAAGCTAAGTAAGGGAACCGCAATCAGGAATCTTAACACCGTGGGGTACAAGGTAGGAACTCAGGCGGTAGTGCCGAAAACGCTTACCTTGCAGGGATGATGATGTCGGATCTCGTCCGGTCACTAGAGTTGAGTAAAATTTCTCATCCGTTCGACGGACTTCAGAAACAGTTTGTGTGTAGGAACGAGAAGGAACGATGATGAGCACTGATGAATTCGAAGCACAGAAATTGGATAGAGAACACTGTTTCTGGTGGGGGGAACGCACCATGGCAATCAAAGAATTGTGGGAGGCCTTGAGAGATGAAGCGGCTTAAGTCACTGATGTATGAACTTTGCAGTATATGAAGCAGGAACCTCACCGAAGTCACACGAAGGAACTGGTTGTTTTGAGAGCGTGGTTATTGTTGTTATTGTAATATGCGGAATCCTAAGGCTACTCCTTTGGCTTGATGGCGGCAAGGGGTACGTACATGGCATCACTGTGGTGGAAGAGGCCGAGTTTTCAGCTATGCTATGAAAAACTGGTGAGAAGCGTGGGGCGTTGTCATATTGCCAAACAGATTAGGAAGATATCTTGTGGAACTGATATGTTGCCAAGGCCGCGTTCCAGAGGGTCACCGGAGATGAGGACGGTAAAACAGGAGGATCACCGTCCGGAGTATGGGATGTTCGGGCTGTTACGGACGGATCCTGGTAAGGTAACGGTGACGGGGCTTCTTCGAGTTGGTTTACGATGGACGGAGTTGGGAGGGACCAGGCGAACGTGCCTTGGTTGTTGTGGGTGCTGTTCGAGGAGGTCGGGTTCGAGACCGAGCACAGTAGTATGCCCGCCATGGTGGGGATGAAGGGATAGGCGACAGCAAGGCATGGTGAGCGCGAAGTAGCACATAATTGATGCGTTGGGAGCGGTACAGTCGGTGGAGAGTTTCGAGCTCATTTGAAAAAGCTTCATTAGAAGCGCGTAAGAAAGCATTGTCTGATTGTAAGGTGGCAGAAGATGCAGCGGCTTCTTGTAACGCAGGTAACTCGGATTGAGCAGGGCGAAGGGTTTCAAGTTCCTTGACGAACCCGTTGATGTAGTCCAGGAGAAATTTCATATTGAAATCAAAATTTTCCAGTTCCCGTGCTGATAGATGGAGGCCTCTAAGTAGGGCGGAACGGATTACTGAAGCTGATGGGGACGGTACAGGTCTGGTGGGAGATGGCGTCTTGCAGGGTGAAAAGGTCTGGAACGTGGCCGCAGGAACGGCGTTGGATCCCGTGGTGTGGCGGCGGCTGCCGATGAAGAAGTGCAAGCGGACGTTTGAATTGAAGGCTTGACACGTAAGAATGGAGCCTTTGGAGGAGCCAAGGGAGAGCGTGTAGTCTTGATGCGTACTTTGGGACGCATTCCAGACGTTCCTGGAATGGCAGGATTTTGTCGGTGTCGGCGAACCGGGGACTTTTTGCGGGATGCAGTGGTGGAGCGGGATGCAGTGGTGGATGAGGCATAGGCCGGAAGCTTGGTGGGCGTCTTTTTGGTCGGAATCTGCGGTGGAACATAAGGTTTGGTTAGTGCTTTAAGAGTTCGTTGTTCTTTCCGTCTACGAGCTGCTCGGACGCAATGTTTTGATTCTAGCTGACGGCGACGAATCTCAGACCATCGATCCGGGAAGATGAGGAAGCAGATACTGCATTTTTTATCGAGGCCGTTGCATGGGCGGTGTTTCTGGCAACATGGGTGTGGATCGAAGTGTGAGGATGGTGAAGGGCCAGAAAATCCCAAACAAGAGCAGGCTTTAGGTGAAGGAACGTTGACCTCGGAAACCTCCACTGGTGGGATTGGATCTTCGGACGAGGATGTATGTGACATCTTGGGTGCGGAACTGGCGAAAACTGTTACGCGCGAAGCGATTTGAATTGAAAAGGGTGAGAGAGACCCCTGGTGGCAAAACTGCGCAGGCAGAGGAGGGACTGGTGAAAGGAAGCAGAGAGCAGTTGAACGGGTAACGTCGTTGGTTGTGCAGTTGATAGTAGTGGTTCCTATGTGGGAGCGGAGGAACGAAAATTTGGAGTTGATGTTGAGGAATCGAGTCCTTATAGAATGTGAGCTTGTCTGTCGCATTTGTTGTAAGAGAGAGAGTAGACCGGGCGTTTTTCTGACTCGGATTCGGTTGCTGTGGCGAAGTAAAAGGTTGGATAGGGAACCGTGGCCTTGTGTTCTAATGCATTTTAATGTAGAGTTGCCTGTTTGGAAGTTATGGCGTCTTTCTACTCCCCCGTCATGTTTTTCGTTCCTCATGTAGATTGTGAAAATTGGAGTGAGGGAAAGGGTAGTGAAACAGAGGCCAGAGTGGGGCCAGGAACGAAGTAACCTACCACTGCGTGGAAACAGATAGAATGACTCGAGGGTTGGATAGACTTGAAATGTTGTTGTTCTCAAATTCGTTCCTGAAGGGACGAATGTCCGGGAACGAAAACTTGCCCATAGGGAATTGAGAGGCCTAGGCTGTCCCGGGAGGTATCGAAGAAGTTAAGCGGTTTGCAGTTTGCGGAAGGTGTAGAATCGTTGCTGCTGTAGTAGCTGATGGGGCAGCCAAGGGTGGTGATGCGGAACGGGAAACCGGATCGGCAAAACCGTTTTTT
>JAHWFP010211947.1:28681-53358 GCA_023313725.1 Lithobius niger | reverse complement strand
CCCCCCACTCTTGATAGACGACGTTTCTCCTCCCGTTCCCGCAACAGGGGACGCGATAATTACTGACATTCCACCTCCCCCACAAGAAGTAGGGGGACGTCTTCAAGCTTGGCAGAAGGTAACCTCCAATCCAATGATTCTTTCAATTATTTTGAAAGGCTTCAAACCGAAGTTTCTACAGAAGCCCCCTGTGCAAGACCCACTTTGGGAACTGGAAGCACCAGCCCCCATTCCGCTCCGAACAGAAATAACGTCCCTCCTTCAAATGCAAACAATTCGTGTTGTGTTCGTTCACCCCAGGCTTCTACAGCAGCATCTTTCTATGCAGCAAGAAATCGGCGGAACACGCCTCATTTTCAACTTGAAACCATTGAATCAGTTCCTCAATCCACACTTTCAAATGGAAATAGTCTCTTCCATCCGAGATGATACAGACCAACAATTGGACAGTGTCACTAGATATTGCGGACGCATACCTTCACATTTCGCTTCATGCGTCTGTCCGCCACCTATTACGTTTTCTGCTAGACGGAATGGTGTTCGAGTTCCTCTGCCTCCCCTTTGGACTGAATGCAGCCCCACGCATCTTCACCATGGTCCTACGCCCCGTTCTCGCCTATCTTCAACAAGGCGTCCGCATTCATACTTTCCTCGACCGTCTTCTGCCCCATCCCAACCAATCTGCACTCTCCAGCCCGCTCAATCTTTCGTGTTCCTAGGGGTATTCTTTGACCTCAAACAATCAACAGTCATGCCATCTCCGGAATGCTTCGAATATGACCTACGTTCCGCCAGAACCTTCCTGCACACGCCTCCATACTTTCCGAGATCTCGCCTCCACCATCGGAATCATCGACTCATTGGCAGACCTCGTTTCGTACGGCAGGTGGATGGCACAACCATTACATCATTACCATTCCACCCACTGGGGCAATCCACAACTAGCACTAACTCTGCCATCCTAACCTCTCGGTCCCTCCTTCCCCGCCGATACCTTATGTGGTGGACAGACGTCCTCAACCTGACAGCTACAGTTCCCCTTCACGAGCCTCTCCCACAGGTCCATTTGTTCACGGACGCGTCCCAATCGGGTTGGGGA
Organism: Lithobius niger; assembly: GCA_023313725.1. Taxonomy (NCBI): domain Eukaryota; kingdom Metazoa; phylum Arthropoda; class Chilopoda; order Lithobiomorpha; family Lithobiidae; genus Lithobius; species Lithobius niger. The sequence continues at coordinate 52,259 of JAHWFP010211947.1, read as the reverse complement.
GCCCACATCGACAACCTAACCATCTCCGGCGATTAGCCAACTGGAACGACGTTCCACATCAATCACCTGGAACTGTTAGCAGTCCTTCTGGTCCTTTTCGAGACCATGTGGCAGGACAAACAGTACAAGTCCACATAGACAACACCACTGCTGTTGCTTACCTCCGGAATGGAGGCGGAATGCACTCCCTATCCCTCCAAGTCACCTCTCAGATTTTTCAACTATGAATTCAACTTAGTGTCTGCCTTCTACCACTCCACATTCCGGGGTCACTGAACTTGATTGCTGATTCCCTCTCTCGTCGGGAACCGTCCACCAGCGAATGAACGCTACATTCGACCGTTTGCTCCATTCTGTTCCACCTCTGGGATCATCCAATGGTGGACCTCTTCGCCACGAGGTACACTGCCAGACTTCCCCTATTCGTCAGCCCCTTCCCGGATCCTCGTACTTGGGCGGTGGACGCATTAATCTTGAATTGGGACCACCTCTACGCATACGCCTGTCCCCCTCCTCGTCTCCTCCCTCTTGTACTATGTAAAATCACCAGCTCTTAATAGCACCGAATTGGCCTGTAGCAGCCTGGTTCCCACTGCTGCTCAGCCTCCTCATCGACTCTCCTCGCCGCCTACTGAGCCGTCCGGACCTCTTGTTCCAACACAGGAACGGTCCCGAACCATTAAGCATTACGACTTCACGGGTGGCTACTATCATCCAGCTCCTCCGAGCATCTGGTATTCTTGAGGACGAGGCCGCTCGCATCACATCACGAGCCATCCGATCCTATACCAACAAGATTTACTGTAATAAAATATGCTAACAAAATATGCTAATGCAGAATTATGCACCAGGAATTACAATATCAAGCCCTATATCAATCACAATTATTAATTATGTACAATACTTATATTATTAAATAATACATCACTCCACACCAGGAAGCCTGCATTAAATTAGAGAGAAAGAAGGAAGTAAAACCAACTCAAGGATATACCCTCATTCCTATCTGGATCAAGAACAAAGTCATTAAGGCCAAAGCTGTAAGGAACAAAGCATGGGTTCCAGGATAGAACAGTCTTAGCTCTTACTTCCACAAACCTAGAAACCTAGATCTAAGTAAACCAGGCTAAAGTATTTTGAAATCTAATGGCAAGGAAGCTGCTTGTGTTCTTCAGGTGGTCACACCCAGTCATAAACCTAGTAACCTGACCTGGCCTACTCTGGAAGAGTGTCAGGAGGCCGAATGGTGCAATAGCTACCAATATAAAATAATATAGCAAACATGCTATCAGGGGCTATCTTCAGTGAACTTCCCGCACTGTGAGAACAGGTCTGATGGTGTACAAGTCCAGTCAGGTTGAGAGAACACAAGCCAGCATCCAAGCCATCCTATACAAGCTAAGTAACAATATACAATATTAAGGTACCCTGGCAAAGGCTAGAGTAGTAACTCTCAGAGCAATAGCCTACATACTGAGTTAAGGTATTCCAAAGTTAGCTAAAGATAGCTAGACTGGTTATTCACGTACCCTTGCTTAGTAACCCAGGCCATATTTAAATACTGTAAAATCTACCTTGTGCATTGAATCACTTCTAACTGGACTGTAAGAAGGAATGTCTAGTGGATATTAAAATCCTTGTTTAGCCATGCTTCTTTCTACACACTCATTATTCGGCCATCTCAGTGTTATCAAGAATTTATGGGGTTTGTGAGGAGAATTTGAAACTCTAAAAGTCCATATTGAAACATGTTAGTTCAGTCAGAGTTTTCAGAGGGTGCCACGTGTTCAATCTGTTAATTTTTGCTCATTTTTCAGCCCAAATATAAAGTAAACCAAATTACAACTAAGCTAGGCTAAATAATAATTAAATACAAGCCAGTTTCGTTTAGTTTAGTTGAATTTTGGGCTAAAAACTGAGTAGAAATTCCTATAAAACACATGGCGCTCTCTATAAACTAAGACTGAACTAATACGACTGGATCCAAGACGTTTCAGTATGGGTGTCGGTCACAAATTCTCCCCAACCCTATAAATTCTTGGTGTTATTTATATTGCATACATTTTGAGTCATCCTGACAATAATCTGGCTTACCCAGCTTAGTAAATCTGATTACAATGGTGTCAATAATTGGGATTTAAAACTTCCCTCCGCGCCTTAAAAACGAAACTAATTTTTTTTGCTCCTTGACAAAATTTTCCTTGAATTTTTTTTTTAGAAGTTTTTTTTCTTTCCCCTCCCAAAGCACATAAAAATTGAATACATAATTGAATACATAACAAAAGTTGTTAAGAAAGCATTCAGTGAGTCAAAATGCCAAAACGTAAGCCTACTGTGGTTGAAAAGCCCACTAGTAAATCATCTAGCGGCAGGACTTTAGTTAAACGAGGATTACCTGATGATTTTCATAACTAGTGTACTGCCTACCAGTACTCCTAAACGCCATAGGAAAAATCCCCCAGGTTCAAACCAAAATAGTGGTGTTAATTCAATACAAAATTCACCTATCGGGTCTCCCCAACCTTCAGCCTCACCAGCTGTCTCATAATTCGGAAGATGGTGCAAATCACTCAATTGCATCCTCTCACGGTGATCGAGTCTCAAATGAAACGTTATCACAACAAATTGCTCACAAGCCAATAATGACTCTTATTTACAAGTGCTCCAAACCAACAATGATGCACAAATTTCATTTTAACGAGAGTTTGCTAGTACTCTCCGCCCTGGAACACCTACAAGTCACAAAGATGGTAGAAAATGGAATGACATATGCACAGCCAAGAAGCCAATTTTGTCCTCAGGTTCCCCTAATATGGATATTTTTACGTTTCTCATTATGTGTGATAATTTGCGTAATTTGGATGTGACTTCAACCGATCAAGAGCTTATCGCAGCGGCCAGTAACAAATTCACTGGCAGAGCAGCAAAATTTATTGCAACAAATAATCATTTAGTACAAACAAAATCTTGGATTGCATTTAAAGAATTACTTATTGAAAAATTTGGGGGCGGTAGAAAGAGTGTCACAATGGCAAAATTTTTTCGTACTTCCTGCAACCTAATGAATCTTTCGAAGATTTTGCAGAACGTTTAGAAATTATGGCAGCAGCTATTTGGATGGTTCGTCCCGAAGATTTTGAGTTAGATAAGAAGAGGAAGCTGCTCTCCAAAGACGAAGGTCTCGGATCGGCGTTTCTCCAAGCAATGCCACCAGAGATAGAGGCTCACTTATCAGCAGTTAAACCTCCTTTATGTCATGACATGTACAATGAAGCTGTGGGTGGCGAAGCGTGCTATTTTAAAGGGTAGATCCGAGTTACACAATTCAGAGAAACCCAACGAACACCGTGCCGATAACTCGGGATTTCGCGCTTCTGGCACCACTAAGTGAACACGTTAGCTTTAGGCACGGTCCTAGATAGGCTAGAAAAATTAAAGAAGACCCAGAATAAAACTAAGAAAGTCGGAGAATCATTAGAAGAAGCTAGAGTAAATGTCGCACAGTTTCAGCAAAAACAACAGCGAAAACAACCACCAATTCGCCATAGCTACAAATGTTTGGGAAAAGGCCACATGAAATGAGAATGCCACACTAAGCCTGAAAATGTTGACAAAGTGCGTGCTAGAAATGCTGCTAGATATAATCTTGCCGACAACAAAAATAATGTAGTTACCCCTCCAAACCAAAACAACAACTACCCCATGCGTGGAAAGGGAAATTTTCAGAGAGGAAAACGAAATAAATATTTCTTTGTTTCCAAAACATCTTAACCTGATAATTTAGCATCACATTCCTCGAATGTGATGTTCCCCTGGATGTTCTAATGGTGCACAGCCGCCTGCTTGCATGTCCCTACTGCGCATGTGCGAGGCAGTACTCCCTTATAAAAGCAACAGCGCGCACGCTATCGGCATTCATTTTCCTCCAGATGTGTCTCCACGCCACCTCGCGCCAGAGTTCCCCTGTCTTTCGCACGGAAATTTGGATTCTACGCGATGGTGGCCGCCGCATCCGAAGCTCCCGCTTCGCTCGCCGCTCCCTCTCATGCTCTCCTTCGTCCGCAAGCAACCGCCTTCACCCTCGGCAATCGCTGGATCTCCGCCCTCGACCTCGCCGCCGTTGGCCCGATCCCTGCTGTCTCCTTCAGTGAAGCGCCACCTGCAAGCGTCAATGTCTTCCCGGACTCTCCCTTGCAACCCGGCCAGCGCACCCCACCGACCGAACCAATGGACCTATCGGCTCTGCAAGAAGATTTTCACCGGGCGAAAGTCGTCTACCGTGAAGCCAAGAAGTTCAGCGGGCTGCAGCAGCTTCTCGCTTGCCAGCCCGCAACTCTCCTTTGGACTTATCCAACTCCTCCCGGATAGGTCGAAGCGTTTCCCGCAGCGAAGGCCGGCACATTGAAACGGTCCGTGTGATGCAAGACAATGCCATGCCGCCTCCCTCCTGCACGTCTTCCGCCCGACACGCCCGCACGCAAGCCTGGATTACTTCTGCCTCCAGCTGAGACTCGTGCAAACGGGGCTCAACGTCGCCCCCTGGCACCCAGAAGAGACGCAAGTCATCTTCTCCCTCTCGTCCGCAAGCTTCTCCTTCTGCCGTCCCCACGGCCACTACTGAAGTTCCGCCGCCTGCCATCCCGCTTTCGTCCGGCAAGAGGATCCACTTCCCGGACAATGCCGCCGACGACCAGACTTTCCCTTTGGCTTCGCTTCTAAAGACGGTCGAAGAAACCATTCCCGACTGCTTTCTTTTCAAGCCCTCGCAGTCGGCTGACGCTCCCGTGATCAACCGTGGGCTGAAAACTCTAAGGGCAAAGCCGAAGCCAAAGACACCAACCCCGCAACCTTCTAGGGCAATCCACCACGCTGCTAACCTGCCTCTTCCGGAATGAAGGCTCCCTACTCGGCAAGGGCGACCCTCTCGTCCACGACAAGGAACCACCACCACCTCGACCAGGCCGTGAAAGCAGCTTCTTTCGCCCGTTGGGCGACAGCACTACGAACCCGAACAACTTCGCAACCTACCCGGAATGTGAATTCTTAGGCAGCGAAGTGAAGATGGACTTCGGCACTGCTCTTTCAATTCCTAAGAAAGCTGACATCCCAACTTTCGTCCTTTACGAGAATGACAAATGCCTTCGGCTAAGTCTCCGTGCCGCCTCTCAAGGCGACGTTCTCAACACTGCGGTAAAGGCCCTATGCGAGAAATTATCCTCGGACGGAAGTCCCGAAGAAATACGCAATCTTTCATCCCTAATTACGCAGCTCTTTCAGAAGGCGAGCTTCGCCACGTATCATTCCATCAACTAGGCTATGAGAGCCCTTTTCAACAACACACTGCTTTTCCGGGACATTGCTCTTTCGTCCGCAAACAACTTGAATGTCTCCACAATGCACCGGCTCCGCAACCAGCCCATCCACGAGTCGGACACTCTCTTCCGGGGTCTCATCCCAACTCTTGCTCCTCACCTCGACATCGCTAGGAAACCCGAGCCGCATGAACAAATCTCTCCTACCACTCGTCCGGCTCTGAAGAATAAACAGCCCAACCCTCGTCCTCCTCTGGACAATTGGAACAGGATGCCGGCTCCCTCTGTCTCCTCGTCCTGACGACTTTCGTTCGAGGAACCCACAGCCCTTAAGGACGGACCAGCCTTGCTCTCGTTCCGGCCAACGCAACCAGAAGCGAGCCGCCACTCCAGACCGACGTAGCCGCTACTTGTCACCAGGGGGCAGAAGCAACTTTCATAAGAACCAACAATGACGCCTGTCACCCATCCTGTCTTCCAGTCGGTGCAAGATTACGACTATTCCTCCCGGCTGGGCTACAATTAACAAGAAACCCGGAAGGCCTTTTCATCATCAAACACGGCTTTCGTCCGGAATTTCTGTCAAAACCACCGCTCCTCCCAACGCCGCCATGGGAATTCTCCCCGCCGTTAACACCACTACTTTCGTTCGAAGTCTCAGAACTCCTGCGGAAGGATGCGATAAGGGAACGCCGCAAGCCAGGCCCGGGCTTCTACATCTCCATCTTCACCCGACCAAAGAAGTCAGGAGGCTCCCACTTGATATTCAACATGAAACCTCTCAACAGATACATCCTAAACGACCATTTCAAAATGGAAACTCTCGAATCCATCCGTCTTTCGTTCAAACAAAACGACTGGACAGTCTCGATCGACCTAGAAGATGCTTATCTCCATGTCCCACTCCATCCGCCTATCACGCACCTCTTTCGGTTCATCTACAACCAAAAGGTCTACGAATTCTGTTGTCTTCCCTTCGGCCTGAATGCAGCCCCCAGAATTTTCACAATGGTCCTCAAACCAATATTGGCCTACCTACACCAAAACGAAATTCAAGCCAACGCCTACCTGGACGACTGGGCCCTCAACAATCCGGACCCTCTCACACTAGAACAAAACAAGGACAAGACCATTTCCCTGTTAAACCAACTGGGCTTCAGAGCAAACTACTCAAAATCCCGCCTAATACCAGCAGAAATCTTCACCTTTCTGGGAGCATCTTTCGACTTGGATACAGCAAGAATTGCCCCCTCCCCAGGGCGGATAGAAGATCGCCTTCTCCACACCGGTCTCTTTCAGTTGAAAACAAACTTTTCTCCTCGGGAACTAAACTCCCTCATCGGGAAGGTGGACGCAATGGCAAACCTCGTCCCATACGGCCGATGGATGGTAAGACCACTCCACCACCACCGCATCGACAACCGGGCAATCAATCAGAACCTCCCAGACAAGCAAATCCCCTTCAGTCCAGAATTTCCTCTGGACTCCCTCCTTTGGTGGTCAGATGTCACCAACCTCACAAAGACACAACCTCTCCACGAACCACATCCCGAGATGCTCATCTTCACAGACGCTTCGAGAACCGGTTGGTGTGCCAATCTTGGCACACAAGAAGCCTCAGGCCTTTAGCCGTCAACCTGCACGGATCACATCAACTCCCTCGAGCTTCGAGCAATTTTACTCGCTCTACAACATTTCCTTCCCAAGATCAGGAACAAGACAATACAAGTCCAGTCCGACAGCACGACTGCCCTAGCCTACATAAGGAAAGAAGGAGGAACGAAATCCAGAGCTCTCCACCGCCTAACATCAGAAATTTTCAACCTCTGCATACTGCACATCATCACACTCCTTCCTCTCCATATCCCAGGCAACAGGAATGTGATTGCCGACTCCCTGTCACGCCGGAAACCTCCGACGGGCGAATGGGGCCTCAAGAAATCCATTTGCAAATCTCTCTTCACATCTGGGGCACTCCAATGATAGACCTGTTCGCCACGAGGCACAATGCCAGACTTCCCCTCTACATAAGCCTGATTCCGGATGAAACAGCAGTAGCAGTAGACGCCTTAACGTTCCCTTGGCTCAACCTGTTTGCCTACCTCTTCCCCCCCTTTAAGCTCCTCCCTCAAGTTCTTGTAAGAATCCAAGAAAGCCAGAGCTTGTTCCTGCTCAAAGCCCCCCTCTGGCCATCGGCAGCATGGTTCCCACTCCTTCTAGAACTTCTAGTCGACATTCCAAGAAGTCTACTTCCTCAACCAGATCTTCTGTCCCAACAGAAAGGAACAAAGCTACACCCGAACGTACCCAACCTCAACCTACACGGGTGGCTACTATCATCAAACTCCTCCAAAAGGCTGGAATTCATCGAGAAGAGGCCGAACGCATCGCCTCAAAGGCAACCAGAGATTCCACAAACCAGATGTACGACAGCCACTGGTCTAAATGGATTCGTTGGTGTTTCACAAAACAAACTAATCCTGTCAACCCACCACTTCCCACCCTTCTAAACTTCTTTCGAGACCTATTCAACTTCGACAAACTCAAAGGCTCTACAATACTAGTATACCGCTCAGCTCTAAACACCGTCTTCAAGGCCGCCAACAACAACAACTTAATTGACGACTACCGAATCTCAGCCCTATTACGCTCGTACGAAAATGAAAGACCCACTACCAGAAGATCAATAACAGACTGGGACCTTTCACTCGTCCTCTAGTCCCTAATGGGTGAACCATATGAGCCCTTACAGGACACCTCCCTTCATCTCATGACCTGCAAGACGGTTTTTCTCGTCACTTTAGCTGCCAGCCTTCGTTGTTCAGAAATTCAAGCCCTCTCATCAGATCCTGCATACAGCATCTTTGGCCCCATCTTCTCCTCTGTCACTCTATATCCAAGATCAACATTCAGAGCCAAAACACAAAAACCTTCGGAACCACCGAAACCAATCACTTTTCCAGCTCTATCCACCCTAGTTGGAGACCAACCTGAATCCCTTCTATGTCCAGTCAGAGCCTTACGCTTCTACTTAGCCTGCCAGGACACGTCATGAAGACACCCGCCGAGGAAGAAACCAACTCTTTCTCCCAGTTGATCCCCAATCTGGCGAAACAGCAGCAGCCATGGTATCAAGATGGATTAAGAAAATAATCGAAGCAGCTTATGAAAAAACTCCGAATGAAAGCATGAGAGTGACGGCGCACGAAGTAAGAGCTGTCTCCACATCATGGGCCCACCACAACGCCATTCCAATAAATGAAATCCTAGCAGCAGTGTCCTGGCGCCACCAAACAACCTTCACCTCCCACTTCCTGAGGGATATGTCAAGAGAAGAATCAGGACTACACCGGCTGGAACCGATCGTTGCAGCCAGAACTGTGGTCAACCCCTCAGAACACAGAAGCAAGCCATCCATGAAGGAAGCAAGCCATCCAGAAGGAAGCAAGACCCAAACAACGGTCCTTTTCAGGACCACCAAATCCTATGAAAGAGGTCCAAGTTCCTGTTATCACCTGTTCTGAATAAAGTGCAAAATTTTTCTCTTCCAGATAAAAAAAATCTTTTGGGGGAACGCCTGCTTGCATCCCGGGGCGCTCGTCAGGACGGTGCCCGCCACCAAACTTGACGAGGTCAACTGATAATGCTAAATTATCAGGTTAAGATGTTTTGGCAACAAAGAAAGAACATTTTGCCGGCCCCCAGCCAGGCTGGCTAAAAATGGTTTCTTTGTGCCTAAAACATACTTAACCTACTCCCGCCCTGCCTCCCCTCTCGAGTCACCGCCTGACATATTGAGAGTAAAATGAATGCCGATAGCGTGCATGCTGTCGCTTTTATAAGGGAGTACTGCCTCGCACATGCGCAGTAGGGACATGCAAGCAGGCGGCTGCGCACCGGAAGAAACCTCCAGGGGAACATCACATTCGAGGAATGTAATGCTAAATTATCAGGTTAAGTATGTTTAGGCACAAAGAAACCATTTTTAGCCGGCCTGGCTGGGGGCCGGCAAAATGTTCTTTTTCCGGTTTTTCAAATAGAGACAGCATGCAATATAATCGTAGTCAACAGCAAAACGATAATGCTCATTCTTCCGATTCAAATCAAGGGAACTTCCACCAAAACAATACTCGGCGACCAGTTCGCCGACAATTAAATTACCAGCAGTACACTATAGAAGCTGCACCAGAAACCCAAAAGATCATCATTTTTTCTCCAAAATCAAAAAAACTAGAAGTTGGCCTAGACGTTAACAGGGGTCGTAGGCTACCTCAAGTGAACACAAGTGCTACTACTACAAGTTCATTTTCAAGTCCCTTTGCAAGCAATAATTTTAATCCAAATATCGCACCAAAACAGTACGATCACTCTACTGGACACTCACCACTTGTTACTTCCCAAGTATTATTTCAACCCGACGAGGCGTACAAGATTTTTCAAACATTATACTCGTGTGTTGATTGGAAGCAGCAACAACTGGCATTAAAAGACAGAACTTTGTTACTACCTAGGCTATTTTTGTAAAATTCCATTACAATATGTCACGACCAGTGAAACCGGAAACCAAATCAATGCTACAAAATATTTTGTGTAAAGCAAATGAACAATAAACTCTCAATAGTGCTTACCCTTTTCGAAGATGGTGTGGACGGCACAAACTTCCACACACAACTGCATCCTACCGATACAAATAAACCACTTGTTAGCTTTATTTGGTCAGCAACAACGAATCGGGTTTAAGCACGTTATAGAAACTTTTCGCAAAGATGCTATTACGTTACCTTCAGGTGCTACTGTCAAACTGCCTGCAGAAATATACAGCGAGTGGAAAATGCGTATACCAACACAAAACGATGTCAACGACCCAGCTAGTTGTCTCGTTATGTGGGACAGTAAGGCAAGTTTCAAGGTCACACCATAGACCCAACTAGACACTCCAAGACAAGCCCGAGAAACAAGATACAACCCAGATGACGAACATGCAAGCGCGCAGCGCCATCCAGCGACGGAGAAACCAACCATTTCAAGCCTTTGCGTACCAAGCGACACTCAAGAAGACGAGACTGTAGAAATTAATTTCTCTGTGGTAAATAATATTGCACAATATTCCAGACCACATTTAATTTTTAATATAGGCACGTTATACCTCGCTGCATTATTAGCCACCGGGTCTGCGGTCAGTTTAGTGGAAAATTTGACGCCACAAGCTATGTTACAAGACGTAAATTTTAACTGTCATTCAATACAGCTCTCTTCACCTGTGGAAATCGTTGGCGTGGACCAGCAGAAAATGCAAACGTCACGTAAAATTACTACAGTTATTAGTAAATATGAGTTCTCATCAGAACAAGAATTCATAGTTGTTCCAGACGGAACATTTGGTAAAACGCAATTTCTTTTAGGCTACGTTTTCTTCTAGAATCAGAAATCAACAGTTTCTTTAAATTGTTCAGAGCATATTTTGCACATCAGAGATATTAGATTCCAATTGCCACCAAACCCAGTGGCAGCATGGAAAACTTTCAATGAAAATAGGGAAATATTAAATAGAGAAGCATACCAGCAAAAGAGGGTGTATTCCGCAGTAATAACAATCGAATCAAATAATACAACACAAAATAACCCAAATCAAGCTCCACAATCAGTTTACGATGATATCCATGTCACCTTACTGAAAGACGAAGTTCTTCAAATAACACAGAAAGCCGTATATTAGCTGTCATCCACGCTCCATACCCAGATATCCAGTCAGGTGCGTTTGTTTATACCATCGTATAACAAGGAAGGAATTTTCCTGGCTAGAGGCCTCGTCAATACAACATCAACAGGAGTTATTCCAGTTTTGATTATCAATATCTCAGGCTCAGACGTTCATCTGTCAGCAGACACACTTCTTGGCTCCTATACAACAGCTGAAGTAGAACTCGAAACCACCTGAAACGAAAAGCGAAACCAACATAGGGTCGACTGAGATATCACTGCAAGCCCAGGAACATGATCAAGGCCAGCAGAGAAGCAAGCTACATCAAGACCACCAAGCTACAGCCTCACCGAAATCTGCAGCAGAGCGCGAAGAAGAATGGACCAAGATGAAGCATAGATTTGAGTTTCCCGATTTAAATGAAGATCAACAAATTGAATTCCTTGAAATGCTAGAAACACACCAAGATACATTTGCAAAACACCAATTTGATCTTGGCTGTTATCCTCATCACGAAGTCACTATAAATACTGGGAACGCAGAACCAGTTCGCTCCAAGATGTATCGTGTTCCTTTCCACCAAAGGAAGCGCCTAGATGACCACTTAGATGAGATGCTTAAAATTGGGATAAACCGACCAAGCAAATCTGCATGGAGCTCGCCTTCTCATTAAGAAATGATCAGGAAGATGGAGAGTTGTCGTGGATTTACGCATTAACAGCGTTACGGAAAATTGTTCAATTCCATTACCCACAGTACATGAAACGATGGCTCGACTGGGAGGTGCTAAGATTTTCTCACTCCTGTATTTCAAGTTTGGATTTTATCAAGTTAAACTCGCAGAAAATGCCATGCCAAAATGCGCTTTCCAAACTAATTCAAGATTACTAGAATTTTCCAGGATTCCCATGGGTCTTAAGGTTAGCCCTGCACATTTTCAATTCGTAGCCCAGCAGATTTTCGCAGAGATTTTATGTGTCTATTGCTCCGTGTACTTAGACGACGTGCTCTTGGCTAGTCCAGATTTTAGAATACACATCAGTCACGTCGGCAGAGCCCTCCGACTAGTGGCGCACTCTGGAATGAAACTGGCTCCCGAAAAATGTGCTTTTGGACGAAAATCAGTAAAATTTTTGGGTTTTATCGTCAGTGAAGACGGTGTACGACCAGATGAAAATAAAACTAGAGCCATGTCACTCTACCCACGACCTAAAACACCTAAACAAGTGTGTTAGTTTTTGGGTGCCGCCAATTATTGTCGTCGTCATATCCCTGGATTCACGGCTATATCAGTTCCGCTTAACTAAACTTACAAGAAAGAATGTCAAGTTCACATGGGATGTCGACGCAGACAATGCCTTTAGGGAACTAAGGTCAGCTTTCGTGAACGCAACCACCCAGATTTTGCTAAAACCTTCTAATTTAAGTCAGACGCAAGTAATTTAGCGGTGGGCTGTTGTCTTTCACAGTATCATGGTAACATAAATTACCCTTTAGCTTTCGCTTCACGTGTACTAACCCCTAGCGAACAAAAAGAAAGTTACTGTCCGCGAAATTTTGGCAATTTTGTACGGAGTTAGAGTGTTCCGTGTCTATTTGCTTGGAAAAACGTTCGACCTGGTTACGGACCATGTCGCAATATATTTTTTATACTGTTCGTCCTCTTTAACTCCTAGGATGGAACGTATTTTAATACAGTTACGTGAATTTGACTTTAATGTTACTCGTAAACCTGGAAAACAAATGGCCGTTTCGGATGCTCTCTCTCGTATCGAACTCCCCGTTTGCATCATAGGCAGCCAATACCCGACCTGGACTAGGGCGCACCTAGCGACAGAACAGGAAAACGATGAATATTTTGGCAACATTTTGCGTAGCCTTAAAGATCAGTGCTCAGCAGATGTAATTGATGCAGAAAATCGTAGAAACTTATATTTTAAGGACTATGATCACATTTTGTATAGAATTCGGTTAGCACAACCAGATAAAGGTAGATTTGAGAACATTCCCCAAATGTGTGGCCCGAAATCGTTGATAACGTATTGTATTCGTGATTTTCATTCCACACCTGCGTCTGGCCACCATGCTAAGCAACGTACGTTAGAATTAATTCAGCTTTATCACCATTGGTCTAGAGACTAGAGATGACTAGAGATATAGATAAAATACGTAAAAACATGCTCTCTTTGCCAATCGGCCTAATCGGCCTAATAAACCTTATAAAGCATTATTAAGAGCTTACCAGCATGTACAAAAACCAGAATTTTCATGGTCTATTGATTTAATTGGTCCGTTGAACAAATTGAACAAAAACAATGTTTGGATTTTGACCTGTGTCGATGATTTCAGCAGGTTTGTCATAGCAGTTGGATTACCAAATAAATCGGCCGAAACTGTGGCATATAAACTATTTTCTAAACTGATAACTCGTATCGGTAATCCACGGGTAATTTGCTCGGACAAAGGTCCAGAATTTACTGCTAAAATTACAGCCAGATTATCCAACTTATTTCACATTAAACAAATTAATTTTACTCCGAATGTGAGCTAGGTTGGAGGTCATATCGAAATTGTAAACAAAACTATAGAGACTGTCGCAAATCTTGCGTGAGGCTCAGGAAGAGCCGCGTCATTTAAGTTTTGGTTGCAACGTTTAATTTAGATGAAACGATAATAGTGTAATGTCCTACTGCTCAATAATAAGTTTGCCTTTGTAAGCGCTAAGGAATCCATAGGAATCCATAATTTAGCTATTTTTTGCATAAAACTGAGAAATAATTCCTTACCTTAATTCGAAGTTCGGCAGCAGGCTTAAGGCGGCGACTTTAACTGTTGCTAAGTAACGTAGCACGGATCTTTATTAATACGTCTGCAATTTATCTCAGGTGAACTTGTTATTGGGGTTTTAGGTTTGTCAGTGGGATTTTGTCATGTAGTTTGGTAATAAGATTAGCTGTGTAAGAGGTCGCTGGATTAGAAGTTGCTCGTGAGTCACGTGGATGTGAAAGTTGTGTATTGTTAGAATTGTACTGCTAAATTTCAACTAAAATAAAATCACTTCGTCGGCTGGCAGCAATCCAGCAGCATCTCATCAAATGGGCTGCCTTCTTCCTTTCGGGGGGGGGGGGGTGACTTAACAGGAGGGTTAAGCCTAACTTAACCCCTTTTTTCTGCTTTTGGGTTTAGGGTTATTTTTTAAGCCTTTTCTCTTGATTGTGAAGTTTATATTGTTTGCTACTAATCTCTTGTTTTCAGAAGCCATGTAAATCTCTTACCCTCACGAACGTAAGTCCACCCTAGATGTAAGTAGTGTAAGGGCCCGAGGATAACGTAGCCTTGCCTTATTAGCTAGCAAGATAATCGCTACACCTCGCAAGGCAACTTATGTAGAAGGCTGCCTAGCTTGTAAGCCCCACCCAACCCCCAACCTAAACTAGTTCTTGTTAAGTCTAATACTTTTGCTCTCCCACTTTGCCGATTTCTGGACATGGTGCCGAAACCCGGGATAAACCAAGGAAGACGCACGTAAGTTCTTTTGTCGGCAGGTGGGTGAGGGTTGTGGTTAGGATTCCTTTCGCCTTACCCCCTTAGAGGTAGTGTCGCTTGTGCGGCATCCGATTTGCCTTTCCCATTAGGGGAAGGGCGAATCTCGAATGTGATTTCTTTCGTTTAGTTGGAGGCTTCTTTGTTTTGTTGAAGGTTTGACTGCTAATGTTCCTTGCGTAATTTAAGGATGGATTTAGCCCAGTTAAAAAATAGTCGTGCGGCTCGACGCCCTATTTTATGTAGGTTGTTTGACGAATTAACTCGGGCTATAGCTGATGCTGACAGATTGTTAGTCGAAACGTTGCTTGAAAAGATTCAGGTGAAAGAGGCAGCGCTTTTGTTAATAAATGAACAATTGGAAGTTGCTAGTCCGGCCGGTGAAGTAGCTGCTGAAGTGACAAACAATGATGTTTTCAATGATATCATTATTGATGCTAAAATCCGAGCAAACAGATTCTTGAAGGGTAACACTGCAGTGCAACCCGCTGTTGCATTGACCGGTGCTGCCAGGACAACCAAGTTTGCCAAATTGCCCAAGCTGCAGATTGCCAAGTTCGATGGAACAGTTTCGGATTGGGAAAGATTTTCCGACCAATTCTGTGCAGGAATTGACAAAAACACCGACTTGGCTAAAATTGACAAGTTTAACCCTTTAAGGACGGGTGCGCCCGAATGCGCCCGCTGTATAATCATTGTTTACAGCTCTTCTACAAGTTATATTGAAAACTTCCAGCCAATTACAGTAAAATTTAAACTGGGCTATGAAAGCCAGATCATCAAGAATAAAAATGACACAGGTTTCATTCCCTTACCTCAACTGGGTGAGAAGCTGCGATTTTTTTTCTACAAGTCAGTTATAAGTTCTTAGCGCGCACGCAGTCCTTAAAGGGTTAATTATTTGAGGGGCCTGCTAAAGGAGTCTGCAAGTTTGACTATTGCCGGTTTATCATTGACGGAGGCAAATTATGATACTGCTTGGAAGCTGCTTCAAGAAAAGTATGGTGACCCACAATTATTAATTGCTGAACACATACGTCAATTGTGGGATTTGAAGAAAGTCACTCGAATGGACAATGCAGTGGAGCTACGAAGATTAGTGGAAGATTTTCAGAAGCATATCAGGTCTTTGGAAGTGCTTGGTCAAGATGTGTCTAGCATGGGAGCGTTACTGTGCCCGATTTTGCTGAAGTGTTTGCCACACCCTGTTGTTCGTGAATGGCATCGCAAGAACAATGGAGCTGCTGTTTATGATTTGTCACTAATGGTTGAATTTGTTAAGGACGAACTGAAGGGTATAGAACTTGCCTATGGTGCCTCACAATTCAAGGAAGGAGCTTCTGCAGTCGATAGTGGTCGCAAGAAGGAAATTTCAAGAGCTTCAGCTTCAGCTTTGCTTACCACGGATGAGGCCTCTACTAATATGCCTAGTCGTAGACCTTATTGCGTATTTTGCAATGAATCTAATTCGCATACATCCTCGTCTTGCCCTAAGTATGTGACTATAGAAAAACGTCGTGCGTCCCTAATGGCCTCTAGTAGGTGCTTCCATTGTTTAAAGAATTCCAATCATTTTGCCAGTTCCTGCGATCAGCGAATCATTTGTTGAGTCTGCAATTCTCGTAGGCATCATACCCTTTTATGCCAGAAGCGCACTTCTCCTTCAGCTGCCCTTCCTGCAATCCACAGTCGAGTTCCCCTTGAAACAGTCTCTGGAGGTGTCAAGGAAAAGGTGGTGCCAAGTGCTAAAGGAAGTAAATCCGATACGTCGCAGTCTGCATTAATTGCGTCCACATCCTTGTCAAAAAGTAGTGGATCAAAGATGGTTTCAATTTTGCAAACGATAAGAGTTTGGATCCAGCATGCTGGTGGAACTAAAGAGATAGTAATTTTAGTGGACAATGGATCTGAAAGATCATTTATCTCTTCTCGACTGGTGGAGCAACTGAACTTAACTATTGAAGGGGAAGAAAACACTCTCATTCGTTCCTTTGGAGGCATGAAAAAAAAGCAAAGAAGCAAGGCGATTTCCTTTTGTCTAATTGGCGGCAATGGAGTGCAGTTAAAGTTGTCAGCCTTAGAAGTACCGGAAATTTGTCACGGTGTCAAGATTTGGGAAACCAGTTTGGTGGAGAGGTTTCTACCGGATAACCCCACATACAGTTGGAATCAGAAGATGGGACCTGGGGAAATTGCAACGGTTGATGTTTTGATCGGTGCTGATCAATATTGGCGAGTAATGACTGGCCAAATGAAGAAATTGAGTTCAGCACTCGTGTCTACTCAAAGCGTTTTTGGCTGGATGTTGCAAGGTAGCACTCCGATGCATGGTCCTTTGTCACACTCCTTGTCAATGTGTGTAGCTACTTCAAAGGAAGAGGATCCGTCTTTGCAAAATAATTTAGCACGAATGTGGGAGCTTGACAGTAGTGGCATCATGGCCAAGGAAGACAGATCACCACAGACATTAGAACAGGTGGAAGTTCTCAAGTTTTTTCATGAAACGAGCACATTGCAAGAGGGCCGTTATCAAGTTCGTATTCCTTGGAATCAACACAAGTTGGAACTGTCGGATAATTTTCATGTCGCATTAGAACGATTGCGTAAGCTACTTTGGAAGCTTAGAACGGACTCTGCGTTTTTTGAACGTTACAAAGTGGCGCTGTTAGAATACGTCCAGAATGGTCATGCAGAAGAAGTAAGTTTGGAAGATCATAATGCGACAGTTTATTACATGCCTCTTCATGCCATTGTTAAAGAAGATAGAGCTACTACGAAGATTCGTATAGTTTTTGATGCTTCTTCCAGCCCCGAGGGAGGTTTTTCATTGAATAGTTGTCAACATGCAGGTCCAAGTCTCAACCCATTTATCTTTGAATTGCTGCTTCGTTTTCGATGGCACAAGATTGGAATAACCACTGATTTGTCCAAAGCCTTTCTGCAAGTGAGACTGCACCCTGAAGATAGAGATGCCACAAGATTCTTGTGGACGGACAGCCCTTGGAAACGAGGTACGCAACCTTCCCTGCGAGTATTTCGAATGACTAGTGTGTTGTTTGGGATGAAGGCCAGCCCGTTTTTGCTAGCAGCAACTATTCGTCTTCATGCAAGTACCCATCCCTTGAGTGACGAAGAATTTAGTAAGCATTTAGCTGATCATACTTATGGTGATGACTGCTTATCAGGAGAAGAGTCTATAAAAAAGGCCTATTTGCTTTCTAAACGAATTCACGATTTTATGCTGAACGGTGGCATGCAATTTACCAAATGGGCCACAAATGATGAAAATCTTTGGAAATTATGGATTTCTGATGGTTTAGTGCCGGCAGAGGAAACGGTGGAACAGAAGGTTAAGGTGCTAGGACTGAACTGGGATACGGCAACTGATGAATTTAGTTTTCGTCATGCAGATTTGATAGCAGCAATCAAGGTCGACTCTTGTACCAAACGAAGTTTGTTGGCGTCCTTTGTAGTAATTATCAAGCGTCTTCTTCAAGACTTATAGAGGCTGAAGGCTGAATGGGATGTAGTCATGCCAGACAAGTTGTTAGCCAGTTGGGTACGGTGGAAAGAAGAGATGCAGTATGTGACTGAATTCAGGATTCCAAGATGGCTTCAAGTCAGTAGTTTAGAAGGGTTCCAGATACATACCTTTTGCGATGCTGGACCACGGGTGTATGCAGCTGTAGTGTACTTTCGATTTCCTACAAAAGGAAGGGAACAGTTCCAAACATGCTTTGTGACGGCCAAATCTAGATTAGCCCCTATTCAGCCTATGGTTATACCGCGGTTGGAACTTTTGGCGTGTCTAATTGGAAGTCGTCTATCAGCCAGTATTACTCAAGTCTTAAAGTGTGAGCAAGCTGAGCAATTTTTTTGGTCAGATTCAAAGGTGGCCTTGAAATGGATAGAACATGTTCCGTCCAGATGGAAGTTGTTTGTGGCTCGTAGAGTGCAATAAATTCAGTCGACTACAAGGGACAAAGGCAGCTGGAATTATTGTAGTAGCAAGCAAAACATTGCTGATATAGTTACCAGAGGACAAAGCTTGCCCAAGTTGATGCAGAACAAAGAATGGTTACATGGTCCAACATGGCTGAGTTTGCCCCAAGATAACTGGAACCTATGTCCGTCTTCATTGCAGGAAGAAGAATTAGTTGCTATCAGTCAGGAAGAAGATTCGATGGTTGCTATACAGCTAAATCTCTGTTCTGAACCGTTGTTAAAATCGGATGAATTTAGTTCTTGGCAACGATTAACCAGAATTACTGCCTGGATTAAGCGTTTCTGTAGTAACTGTCGTAACGCAACTAAAAGGAAAACCCCATGGCTAACCTTCACTGAGCTTCAAGCTGCTGAGAGATACTGGATTGCTATAATTCAATTACAAACCTTTGCCAATGAATTTAAAGCTTTATCGACTCATAAAGAAGTAAATAAGGACTCTTGCATTTATCAATTTAAGCCCTTTTTGGATGAAGAGAAATTTATTCGTTTAGGTGGAAGACTCAGATTTGTAAAGTTTTCAGAAGAACAGAAACACCCTTTTCTCTTGAAAGGTGGAGGATTGGTGGATTTGCTTATACCAGACAGGCATATTAGAATCTTGCATGGAGGAGTTCAAAGTACACTTGGATGTCTCAGAAACGAATTTTGGATCTTGCGTGGTCGTCAGGCGGTTCGCAAAGCCATACATGGGTGCATGAAGTGTAGAAGGTGGAATGCCAGGCCAGCAAGTGAGATGGAAGCAGTTTTGCCAGAAGAGCGAGTTACAGAAACAAGTCCTTTTTTTCTACAGGGGTAGATTTCTGTGGACCAGTAGCAGTCAAGACACATGATGGAATAGCCCAGGCTTATGTATGTCTGTTCACCTGTGCAGTGACTCGTGCATTGCATTTAGAACTTGTTACGTCCCAGAGTACAGCGAATTTTATTTTAGCCTTTAGACGGTTCGTGGCCAGAAGGGGTGGTTGTCGAGTAGTGTACAGTGACAATGCACAAACATTTCACAAGGTGGATCGTTTGTTAAGAGAAAGTTGTGCTTGGCTACATGATACACAGCTACAAGAGGTGGTGACTGGCCTAGGGATCGAGTGGAAATTCATAGCCCCAAGAGCGTCATGGTGGGGTGGATTTTATGAAAGAATGGTGCAGATGGTAAAATATCATTTACGACGCACTTTAGGCTCAGCTATGTTGTCTGCAGATGAATTGTATACTGTACTCACGGAAATAGAAGCAATTGTCAATAATCGCCCTTTAACGGTTATTACAGAGGATTTTTCTGATGCTGAATATCTAACGCCTGCACATTTTCTGCTTGGGAAAAAGGGTGGTTGCTTAATCGATAGTTTGTTGTTTTACACTGACGTTCCCACAAATCCACAGTTGATTAGACGATGGAGATATCGTGGACAGTTAATGAAGAAGTTTTGGAATCAGTGGCGTCGTGACTATTTGCTGCAACTCCTAACGGCGCATGAAGTTCGTCGGAGAACAAACCAACAAGATCCTGTTAAGCTGAATGACGCAGTACTGCAAATAGAAGAAAAGTTACCTAAGGGGAGATGGAAATTAGCTCGGGTAGTGGAGTTAACAAAAGGAAGAGATGGAAAAGTACGATCTGTTATGCTACAGCATGCTGATGGATGCTTATCACGAGGAGCTGTACAACACATTTGTCCACTGGAAATTGTGTAGGCGCGAACACTGCGTGTCTTGTCCTGCATCTCGTTTTAGCTTACCAGGGCATAGATTCGCTTACAAGATACAGAAGCAAGTCATGAAGAACACCCATGAAGAAGATATTATTGTGAGGTTACATAAAATATGATAGGGACACATATCACAGATTTTGACGGAGTTACACTCAAACATTATTAAACTTTGCTCATATGTGAAGCAGGAAGAGATTTCAGTAGTTAGTTCAGTAGTTGTCTACTACATCTTTTATGCCTATTCTTTGGTCTAAATTCATTGGTCATAGGGTACTGATGATTTAGCAACGTTTGAATTTGGGGAGGTCTGTCTACTCGCCTTTCGTTCTGTCTCGGGAGAGGTGTTTAAGAGGAACCAGAAATCTACCAGTAAAAATTATAGGCATAATACTATATTCATCGCACAGTCCACTACAGTGCGATTTTTGCCGACTGATGAAGACCCGATCAGAAGGTTGTTTTTATACTCCGGGCAATATTCCCCCTGAAGAATTCGTACTTCGTGAAGTATTGAAGGTTAATCTGGAAGACTGAGTAGTGGGTTTGCAACAAGATGAATCATTAGAAGATTTAGAAAGTCCTACTTAGGTGAAGATTTGCATTGAAGTTATTTGTATTTATGATTGTATTTGCTTTCTCCCTTTCGTGTTTGGGGTTTGAGCATGTCGCAAATCTTGCGTGAGGCTCAGGAAAAGCCGCGTCATTTAAGTTTTGGTTGCTACGTTTAATTTAGATGAAACGATAATAGTGTAATGTCCTACTGCTCAATAATAAGTTTGCCTTTGTAAATGCTAAGGAATCCATAATTTAGCTATTTTTTGCATAAAAATGAGAAATAATTCCTTACCTTAATTCGAAGTTCGGCAGCAGGCTTAAGGCGGCGACTTTAACTGTTGCTAAGTAACGTAGCACGGACCTTTATTAATACGTCTGCAATTTATCTCAGGTGAACTTGTTATTGGGGTTTTAGGTTTGTCAGTGGGATTTTGTCATGCAGTTTGGTAATAAGATTAGCTGTGTAAGAGGTCGCTGGATTAGAAGTTGCTCGTGAGTCACGTGGATGTGAAAGTTGTGTATTGTTAGAATTGTACTGCTAAATTTCAACTAAAATAAAATCACTTCTTCGGCTGGCAGCGATCCAGCAGCATCTCATCAAATGGCCTGCCTTCTTCCTTTCAGGGGGGGGGGGGGTGACTTAACAGGAGGGTTAAGCCTAACTTAACCCCTTTTTTCTGCTTTTGGGTTTAGGGTTACTTTTAAGCCTTTTCTCTTGATTGATGTGAAGTTTATCTTGTTTGCTACTAATCTCTTGTTTTCAGAAGCCATGTAAATCTCTTACCCTCACGAACCTAAGTCCACCCTAGATGTAAGTAGTGTAAGGGCCGAGGATAACGTAGCCTTGCCTTATTAGCTAGCAAGATAATCGCTACACCTTGCAGGGCAACTTATGTAGAAGGCTGCCTAGCTTGTAAGCCCCACCCAACCCCCAACCTAAACTAGTTCTTGTTCAGTCTTGCTCTCCCACTTTGCCGATTTCTGGACAGAGACGATCCTACGTAAAATTACGTCGCATTGCCCAGACAACTGGTGTAGATGGTTGAAACTTAAGTGTATGGCGATAAATTGTGTACCGCATTACAGTACCCTGGTATCCCCACTTTTTCATCATCATCATGGTACAGAATTCCGTATACCAAATGCACTTGTCTTTGAACCAGCAAAAATTTGTCATGATTCTGAAGATTGTGTTTTACGTTTGGAGACGAAACTGCAGATAGCTTTCGAAGTAGTCAGAGAAAACAACTGGAAGGCCATTAAACACCAGCAGAATTTTTACAACAAAACTGCTGGGCCTTACCTTTTTTTTGGTGGACGATTACATACTTTTGAAAAATTGGGTTTTAATACGGCAAATTTCCCACATATTGCAAAAATGCTGGACTGGGCCGTACAGAGTGATGGAATTTATCAACGATGTGATTATGCATGTTTATTTTTCAAACCCAGAGAAAATCCTTCGCGTGCATGTGAACCACGCCAGGCCTTATTTTTTAAGATAAAATAACCTTCCAGTTCCTTTCAGTGCACCTACTGACCTTGATATGGCCGAATATCTGAATGGTTTTCTTTCCGAAACTGAAATAAAATTACAAGAATATACATCTATATATACATGATCCATTTGATCATGCAATCAGCTAGACGTGAAAAGATAAGGCCTACAGAGCTAAATTAACAGCGCAATTGAGGGAACCACACTCTTATTAATACCCAATCGAGCAAATCTACTCCATTAATACGGCTGAAACGCCAATTTGAAGAGGCAAATATGGGCAGCGAGCTGTAGAGGGAAAATGTATCCAAGATGACGGCGAACAATAGATTTCGTGCGAGCAGTTTCCCGACGACTATAGAACGTCGCATAGCCGATTCCGGCAGTAGAGAATCTCATGATCATTTTTCTTTACTTTCACTTGCACTAAACATACGCTCACGACAGCGCCAAATCGTACAGCACAGAAATTTCGGAATAAACCACTGGAATAAAAACCAAAAAATAATAATGAGCATACAAAAGACCAACGTAGTTTGTAAAAGGCACGCAAACGTGCTTTAATAAAACAACGTTTTTCCCATCTCTATAAAAACAACAAATGACACAAGATCACAAGAAAACCACACAACAATATAAGGCATATTTCAGGTAACAAATATTGGGTCCACATATTTCCCATTCTCGGTTTTTGGGTTTTCTCGAGAATTCGCGCAACAGGGTACGGATCCTGAAATTACGTCCCGTTTATTGCAAGACAAATTGTACAGGTGTGTTTAAAGGCATATGCCAGAATGACACACACACATGATTGTAAACCATTGTGCACTGCATTTTGCACCAGTAAAATTCACACAATAAGAGGTTATGCAGCGTATATTGAACCAATAACGAAGTAAGGAAATTTCTGTAAGTACTACGAAGTCACCGTAAGTCCATATTGCTTCATAAACAAGGTATATATATTTATGTCCACACGATAACAGAAAATATATAAGTCATGTGATAATGGGATAGTACCGTTATTTAAAAATTTACGTTAGCACATTGCTAGGTAGAAAGGGATCAGAATGTTCAAATTTCAGTGGAATTGTAAATACAAAACATGACGTTAGTAATTTTTTTAGTACATGTGCTGCAACATTTTTACCTGCAGGATACTGGTTAAAACTTATCAAATTTTTCCCAAATGGATACAACACTCCACATATTTGTTTGAGGCAAAGTTTTAAGAAAAAATATAAACCTCTGT
>JAHWFP010211947.1:3998-28581 GCA_023313725.1 Lithobius niger | reverse complement strand
GCAAGAAAAACATAAACGCAAAGATTTTTTGGGGGAGAATGTTTGAGGAACTTGAATCATGTGTTAAGCGCCTCATGAAACGACAAGGCAACAAGTAGAGACATTAGCACTACAGCATACAAGTTCAAGTACACCTAGACCATTTGAAAATAAAACAACACACCACAGGTAATTAACATTAGTTCCCGATGGCACTAAGAAATATTGCACCAAATTTCCACCAGACTCATTAATAATTTAGGGAATTTCAACCTATAAACACTAGGGCTAAAAACTTTAAACACATTGGGTTTAGAAAAAAAATGAAAAAATAAAGCTATACAGCATGGAACGCACATAGAGAGCACATACACATACTCAGTTCCGAACGGAGAAGGTGTCTTCCGAAAATTAGTAGCGGTGCCGCACCCATTATTTTAGATGGCTCAGGAGGAAGAGTGAATGATTTTGCAGGACAACTGGGAATACATTCAGCAAAATTAAAATTATTTTGCAAAATCTCTCCAGTCCTCTCGTTGAGGTATTACACCATTCCCAAAGCGATTGATACTATTTAAAAAAAACAAAAAAAACATAGGAAACGGTTTGTCATTTAAAATACCATAAGGGCATATAAACAAAAAATATATAAGCCCAACAAGCCACATGCGGGATAAATAGTTGAATTTTTTCTTTAAAAAAAAAAACAAAAAACAAAAGTGTCATGTTCTACCGAAATATTTTCAGGATAAACCATTTAGGAAAACGGCAGTATGCGAAAGCATGACAAATGGTTCGAGCAAAACAAATGGCACCAAGTAAATGTATCTTGTGTAAATTTTACCAGTAAAAACAAAAATCGGAATTTTTCTTCTCCTCTCTATCACTTGTCAGATTTGACATAGGACAACCATTAGCTTAATGCATTAGGTTCATTAGTTAAAGGCACATACTCTCTCGTTTAAAGAAAAGACAACGTTAAGACATTTTGGAAATCATTGAGACCGTAAAAATAAAAAAATACCATTACTACGGCCATAAATCAGCGGATGCTATCGCACCTTATTTAAGCATAGAGCTTTAGAAAACCGACGATACAGTACCCACATTAAAATTCAACAAAAAATAAATGTTACAGTACATTTGGCACTTTATAACCAAAATCGTGCATCCTTCAGGGTATCCATGACACACACGCACAAAAAAAAAATGAAGTGTCCACAAACTATTTTGCACCTCGGTAGGAACGTTAAAGGCTCATTGAACAATCCTTTCCCAATCTTTTGCATTTTTGGCAGTTCGGTAGGCACACAGGTGAAAGCAAAAGTTCATCGGTCTGACATAATTATGGGGCAGGCGGGTCCCTGGGCGGATGATACCCTGATGGACCGGGTCTGGCCTCCGGCTCCGATTGAATAAGAGGTTCTGCAACATTTAAACGAAAAACGTAGATGAGAATACATACCTACATGATTGTACATAATATCCATACATATTCACGTACACATATGTACCGCAAAAAAATTATATGTACCGCAAAAAAACGTTCAAATCAGACAGGAAATATAATGTTTTTTTTTTTTTTGCTCCCCACCACTCTTCATTTTATAAACTACAAAAATGATAACTCACCAATGTCAAGATCATGCCCAGTAATTTGGGCAGCGGCTAGGAAAGCTTCTGTTAGCAGAGCATGGCTCACTGGGACGCCCCCACTCTCCAGAAGTATATCATGTTGCGACAACAGAACAGGGAGCATATGCCTCGTCAACAGAAATCTCTACGCGTACATTGTCCGGGGACGAAATGTCAGTAATCTCAGGGCTCTGAACACAGATCTCTATCGGCGAAAGCCCAGCCTCACTTGCCTCGTAATCTAACTCCTCCAATGCATTGCCTAGGACTTCGGACATGCATGTACAGATGGGAGATGGTGCTGAAGGAGGAGTAGTAGTTAAAGTTGACGGAGCAAGTATGCTCAAAGCACACGACTCTATGCTGCCACTCTCTGCCGCGTCCTAATGGACCGAAGCGGACGAACTAGACGTCGGTGGTGAGCTAACCCCAGCATATAAAGCTGGCGAGCCAGATGATACGGTTACTGTGGATATAGTACACGGAGATGAGATGTTCACTATGGCAGAAGGAGGCGTGAAAACGTGATCAGCGTCCAGCTTGATCACCTTCCGGGGTGATGTCTGATCTCCTCGTCCCGACATTTCTTTTTCCTCTCCACAAAAAAAGAAAAAAACTCCAAACAACAAAAACCAAAGCCAAATTACACACGACGTTAGAACAAGCGCTCCCTAAAGCACTCTAATCTCTGCCGATACAACAACTAGCGCCTGACCACACAAACCTTTTCCACCCACATGGTTCATACGCCATCAGAATTTTTTTTGCTTTCGTTGATTCGCCAAAAAACTTTGACAGACAGCTGATAGGCCCCTCCTTCGATTTGGTCCCTATCTCGGATGGCCACCTCACTGACCATTTGTAAGACCCCATAAGGAGTATTGTGTCTTTCTTGACCTTGGATGATATAAACAAACCAGCAGCCCGTTGATCAGATATGAACCTCGCTACGTAATGTTAGGGGTTGACTAGACCAAGGAAAGGGGAACTGGGAAAAACCCAAGGCAACAGATGAAAAAACCAAACTTTTTACGCTTCTATCGAATGAAAATGGTCTAAAACACGTTTTAACTAGCATCTAAATAATTACTTTAAGACATTAACAGAAATTAAAAGCTAAATACACGATGTTAGTCTTAGATTATCGTATTGTTTTAAACCTATAAACAATATAAATCCGATGTAATTTACCAACTCACATCCCCCCCCCTCCCAAAATACTACCATGTAAAGTGACTACTTCTAGGTTATGAGTCACCTAGATAAAATAATTGTAAAATTGGTATCATGGTTGTTGTAATTATTATGTTTTATTATTGCTTCCTTTGTGCATTAAATTTATTTATAACGACTAGGTGTGTATAACGCGTTTGTATGTATATTTTTGTCTATGGGCAAGAATATTTCATATAGGGTACTTTACCTCTGGATGCGACAGGCTGGATGCAGTAGGGGCATGCCCGTGGACGAGTTGGATGCTGGAGTCGTAGCGATCCTGGTGGCAGGTGCTGAGGTTAGCAAGTTATGATGTTAGCAAATTATGACGTCAGCGAGTTATTTCGCTTACTTGTTTCATAAATGCTTAGGTTATGTTAGGTTAGGTTTGGTTAGGTTAGGTTAGAATTGGATACTGTTTAGGTGGTATATGATAAGCGCGCGAAGCGCGCCCCCTCGGACGGTGTTTCATACTGGAAGCCTCGCGCGTCCACACGTTTCATGCTGGAACCTGGCACGTCCAGCCGAACGCTTCCACAGGTAAAGTATCCTGACTCGAATATTTATGGTTGAACATACGAATTTTTATTTCATGATTCGCTTTAGCCGTATTGATTTAGTACTGTGTAGGATGGACAGTGTTAAGTGGCCAAAAAAAATTTTACTTTCTTGTTTTTAGGAGCGCAACCCTTCCTCAGGTGCAGCAAGCGTGGGGGGATGATAGCCTGGTACAACATGTGTACAGGCAGAAGTATCACCCACCACGAGACAATCGAAGAAGTGATAAATCAATACGATGTACAATCGATATTTACACATCACAATGTCTTCCAAGACGCTAGCGTGAATACATTGTCGTTCCGCCGCATTTCGACCATCAAGCTGTAGGTTTACGCCTGGCATTTTCACGTCTAAACTTGCGAAACACCTAACACTAGACTGAGGATCGGAAAGTTCGTTTAAACAACGCTCAGCAGGCAGGGACTTTTTTCAAATTTATTTTATATAACATTGACCAATCCGAAGCTTAGACTTACATGATAAAATCAATCTCTTACACCTGTACGACACTACAATGCAAGATGTATCACCGTGGAATAAATTTTTTTTGCCTCTCATTTCGCCTTTTTCACTGATAAGAGATTTTGTCTGAAAAACTTTATTGGGCGCAACACCCCTTGTGAACTAGCTACTAAATAATAGGACCCATAAAATAGATTTTTTCCCCAAAAAAATTGCGTTGAACATAAACAAACAAAAAACTGATTTTTTTTTTTTTAGACGGGTCCCACCCAAAACGAACGTTCTATAACATGTCATAAAATGCATGAGCGGCAACCAAAACACGCTCACTTTATTACTCAATCAAAGTCATCGCCAACAAGGTGGCTCAAGTAGTGTCCTAGCATGGCCTATAGACCCAGGCAAGCGTGACCTTCATGGGTGTTGTCCTCCCTAATCGTTTTATCACGTCTCCCTCGCTAGCAGGCCGCAGCAACAGCAAAATGCTAGACGGTTCACTGCGTCTCGGTTGCGAGAGGAGCTACATTTCGTCAGACAGCCAGCTGCAAAAGCGGTACGTGTTCAAGTAAATTATCAGCGACAAGCAACATCGCGAACACGGGGCTCCCTGACGAGGTTTTTGGCTCTGACCGCTGCAGGAAGACCAAAATGAGAAAAATTAAAATAGGTCCTGCAATAATAGATCAAAAGCATGCAACCAAAGAAATTGGTCGCAATAAATGTTGACAACGTCAATTGGTTAGTGTATAAAGTTCACTGGTGGAAATGGGTCGCTCCCCATTTCCAGGCCAAATGTGCACATGGTCATATCAATCCACGGAAAATTCCGTCACATTTTTCCCCAGAGTGTAAAATGAGTTGGAAATAAAGTACGATATGGGTCTATAAAAATGCTACTAGCACTCCTATTTAGGGGCGGCCTATTGGATTGTGTCAAGTACAACGGGACATTATATAATTCAAAATTGGATTATGGGCGCGAACGCCTGGTGTTGAGGTGCCAATGTCCGGAAGCTACACGCAATGTTGATAATCATTATAGTTTAATGTGTTATTTAAGATTATATATTATTTGTGTATTTTTTTTTGGGGTCAAGGCTTTATTTTCTATCACATTTCGATTTGCCATTACCAACCTATAATATATCATGTTATATCTTATGCAACCCGGTCGAAGCCGAATTTTAAGTTAAAGGGTCACATATATGTATACTTTTTGGTTATTTTATTAATCGTTGGTTTGTATTTTATTCTGCACCCGTTTTCAGTGAACATCATATAGGCACAACATTATAATAGGGCTGCAGGTTCAAAGACAAGAATCTTGTTCATATATCAATGTTATATAATGCATATTTTCAAACATGGAGTAAATTTTTCCTGAAATATGGAAATATCGGATGAATTCCTGAACAAGATTATACAAAGATGTTCTTTCTTTAACGTCCCAGGCTGACGATAGTGCCAGACCGCCCACACAAAATTTGTCTCCTGTTCAGTTCGGGGCGGCAACAGATGGTGCTACCAGCCACTGATTTTAGTACGAAATTAGCTCTTCAAGGAACGGTCCCTGACCGATGACACCTGCCAGACCGCCCACACAAAATGTGTCTCCTGTTCAGCTCGGGGCGGCAACAGATGGTGCTGCCAGCCAGTAACTTCAGTGCGCAGTTACTGCTTCAGGGAACAGGTGAAGTGCAACTATCACCAAATGTTACGTTCCCGAAATATGGCCTTTGCCTAAATGTCATATGTAAGCACTTGGCATAAAGGTGTTATAAATTTAGGGTTTCAGAAGATTAAATCATCAGTTGTGCGTTGCCCTTCTTTCTCTCACAAGCACACGAATTCATAACATCGAAAACTCCAGGACAACATGAAATGGACCAACTATCTGCATAATTCACCTTTTGAGACTCGCAGCCTGCGTGTCTTCTTTAGTTCGGGGCTATATAATAAATTATGCTAATGCAGAATTATGCAATAGGAATTAGAATATCAAGCCCTACATCAATCACAATTATTAATTATAAACAATACTTATATTATTAAATAATACTCCACTCCACACCAGGAAGCCTGCATTAAATTAGAGAGAAAGAAGGAAGTAAAACCAACTCAAGGATATACCCTCATTTCTATATGGTTCAAGAACAAAGTCATTAAGGCCAAAGCTGTAAGGAACAAAGCATGGGTTCCAGGATAGAACAGTCTTAGCTCTTACTTCCACAAACCTAGATCTAAGTAAACCAGGCTAAAGTATTTTGAAATCTGATGGCAAGGAAGCTGCTTGTGTTCTTCAGGTGGTCACACCCAGTCATAAACCTAGTAACCTGACCTGGCCTACTCTGGAAGAGTGTCAGGAGGCCGAATGGTGCAATAGCTACCAATATAAAATAATATAGCAAACATGCTATCAGGGGCTATCTTCAGTTGAACTTCCCGCACTGTGAGAACAGGTCTGATGGTGTACAAGTCCAGTCAGGTTGAGAGAACACAAGCCAGCATCCAAGCCATCCTATACAAGCTAAGTAACAATATACAATATTAAGGTAACCTGGCGAAGGCCAGAGTAGTAACTCTCAGGGCAATAGCCTACATAACTGAGTTAAGGTACTCCAAAGTTAGCTAGACTGGTTATTCACGTACCCTTGCTTAGTAACCCAGGCCATAAATACTGTTAAATCTACCTTGTGCATTGAATCACTTCTAACTGGACTGTAAGTAGGAATGTCTAGTGGATATTAAAATCCTTGTTTATCCATGCTTCTCTCTACACTCCCATTATTTTCGGCCATGTCAGTGTTATTTATATTGCATACATTTTGAGTCATCCTGACAATAATCTGGCTTACCCAGCTTAGTAAATCAGATTACATTACGACAGTCACTGGAAACTATGGCTTCATTGGTGCGTCACGGAACAGGTTGATCCAATCAATCCCCCTATGCAAGACCTTCTCCGGTTCCTCACAACCCAGTTCAACAGTGGTCTCAGGGGCTCTACAATCTTATTATACCGTTCCGCCCCAATACTGTCTTCAAAGCGGCCGGTAACAAAGACCTCCTCACAGACTAAATCCATTCCTTCCACCTCCTCGTCCTTAATCCATTCCTTCCACCTAGACCGACCATGCATTACAAGGCAATTTCCTGATTGGGACCTATCCATCGTCCTTACAGCACTCGTGGCTCCGCCCTACGAACTCATGAGTTCGTCTAGACTCAGCCACCTTACGAGGAAAACGGTGTTCCTAGTGGCTCTAGCTGCCTGGCTCCGATGCGGTAAATTACAGGCCCTTCCTACCTGACTACGATGGTGTAACACTAAACTCCAAGAGCATCGTTCCGTGCTAAGACTCAGAAACCCGACGAACAAACTCGTCCCTTCATCATTTCGTCCCTATCTACCATCCTAGGTGACGAAGAAGAACGAGCTCTCTGCCCAGTCCGGGCGATTCGTTTCTATCTAAAAGCCTCCAAACCTATACGCCGAGGACGCTCCCAATTGTTTCTCCCTTTTAGTAACAAAGTCGGAACGACTTCGACACGCATGATTGCCACCTGGCTTAAAAGTGTTATCATACACGCCTATGAAGCAGTTGACATCAACTGCGTCTCTGAAGGTATCAAGAGTAACGGCCCATGAACTTAGTGCAATTTCCACGCCCTGGGTTCATTACAGCAACATTCCCATCACTGACCTAATGGAAGCTGCCTCCTGAGACATTCCACAGTCTTGACGTCCCACTATCTCGGGGATATTTCCCATCAATCTGAGGGACTTTACTGTATCGGGCCATTCATAGCTGCCTGACGTATACTTGGACCCCTTTAACACACTAACTTTTCTGTGAAGGGAACCGGTCGCTACTTGAGGGAAGTTGAGTCAAATGGCGCCCGCCGCCTTGGCAAATCTTATGGGATTGCTATAAAAAAAATAATGACATTTTCAAGGCAACTAGAAACCCCAAAATACCAGAATTACCTGGTTGATTTTGGTTTCTATTGCATGTTGAAAATATACATTACCTTGGTCCCCACCCTCCTCCCCTCGTCGCCATTTGGGCCCAATTGAGGTTCGAAAAGTGAGCATACCGCTCCGCTTCAGCTTTTATATGATGGAGGCTGCGCAGAAACCTGCGCAGTAGGTAGCGAACCGGAAGGACATCTTCGATTCAATTTCTCTAGATTGAACAGCATTTTGAGAAAGAATGCTATAAATAAGGTAATGTATATTTTCAACAGGCAATAGAAACCAAAATCAACCAGGTAATACTGGTATTTTGGAGTTTTCTATCAGGACCCCATCCATCTAAATGCAGCAACTGTGGTGGTTTGGTTGCTCGTACATGGTCAAAACCCTTTAATGATGCTCAGGTTGATTTTTCGATTTCACACACACATTTTTCCGAAGGTTTCTCTCCTGTTACATTAATACTATATACATTTTCTGATTTGCTCAGACTGATAAGGCCCTTAACATGCTGATGTGCCATTCTAGAATGCCATGTTTTTATGTCTTCTTTTGGTTTGGCACTTGCTACATTTGCATCTAGGTTAGGCCTAGAATATGAATCAATGCTGACAATATCAGCTACCTTGCACAACCTATCAGTACTTAGTTACTAAAACAATTTCATTATGCTTGGTTATAACATTCATTGTACCCTGAAAAATAAGTACCTTGTACCCAGCAACATCAATTTCTTTGTTTGCCAAACATATTAACCTGATGATTTTAGCATTACATTGCCCTCAATTAATGTCTCCCTGGAGGTTTTTAAGTTGTTTGTAGACGCCTGCTTGCGTGACCCACTGCGCATGCGCAGTCCTCTCTATAAGCGAGAATGTGGTTGGACTCGGCATTCATTTTCCTCCAAAGGTTCCGTCCCGTCACCTCGTCTCCCACCATGATCTTGGATTTTTGTGTCGCTCATCTCAGATGATGGATGTCGCCCTATCCAACACTGCTCTCGCCTCGGATACTGCTCTCTCTCCTCCAGCCGTTCCTCCCGCCCGCGTCGACCGCTGCGTGCCCGGCCTAGTACGGGACGTGCATGTCGGCAACGGCGACATCGACGACTCCCCGCTGCAAAACGGCCAACGCACGCCGTCCCCTCCCGCCCTGTCGGCTCATGCCGGCCTGCCACCCAACGACTCACCGCTTGATTTATCTTCAAAGTCGTCTCGCAGAGAACACAGCGTCACATGCAGCGAAGCGCACAACCTCGTCGACTCGGTCTTCCGCCGCTTTGCCGACAAGACACCGATGCCTTCCCCGTCGTGCACCTCATCTGTACGGCAGGCTAACACTCGAGACTGGGTCGCTTCCACTACGAGCCATGAAAGCCGTAAACGTGTGTCGCACAACGTCGTCCCGCCGGCTAAGAAGCACAAACACTCGTCAGTGTCGCGACACTCTCAGGCGCCTCCACCGCCCGCAAAGCATATCCACTTCCCGGACGACAACACCGACGACCCGACCATACCTTTAGCATCCCTTCTCAAGACGGTCGAAGACACCGTCCTTGATTGCTTCCTGTACAAGCCTTCCTAATCTGCTGATGCCCCAGTAATAAACAGGTCTTAAAACCGGCTTTGGTTTCGCCCTCCGCGACAAGGACGCAAAACTCCGTAGTCTGCTAGACCAATCGACAACTCTCCTCACCTGTCTGCTTCGCAACGGATGATCTCTCTTAGGCAAAGGCGACCCCCTTCTGCTCGAAACTGAACCACCGGCGCCACGGCCCGGCCGCGAATCGAGTTTCTCCCGACCATACCTTCACGACCCCAGTGTTGCACTCCCTCACGTCGGAAATTCCTCTTCTCCTAACAAAGAAGGCAATCATCAGAAAACAACACCCAGGTCCGGGATTTTACATCTCCATCTTCACCCGTCCAAAGAAAACAGGGGGTCAAAGACTCGTCTTCAACATGAAACCATTAAACAAGTACATCGACAATCCCCACTTCAAAATGGAAACCCTAGATCCATTTGCCTCTCCTTCAAACAGAACGACTGGACGATTTCCATAGATCTGGAAGACGCATATGTACATGTCCCTCTCCATCCATCTGCCACAAAATTCTTCCGCTTCATTTACGATAACCAAGTTTACGAATTCGTTGTCTCCCTTTCGGCTTGAACGCAGCTCCAAGAGTCTTCACCACGATTTCAAAGCCAATACTAGCACACCTCCACCAACATCAAATCAAAGCAAGTGCATACATCGACAACTGGGCCCTACACAACCAGGACCCTCACCGTCTCGAACAAGACAGGCACAAGACAATTAACCTATTGAGCTGACTAGGCTTCGGCGTGAGCATCCTCAAATCTCGCCTCACCCCGCAACAAAAATTCACGTTCCTAGGCACCTCATTCAATCTCTCATCTGCCCAAATCTCTCCATCACGCGACAGGATAGAAGACCTTCTTCATCACATCCGTCACTTCCAATCCCAACAATCATTCTGCCTACGGGAACTAAACTCTCATCGGGAAGCTGGACTCACTGGCGTCACTCGTCCCTTACGGCCGTTGGATGGCAAGACCATTCCACCACCACCGGATCGACAACTGGTCAAATCCTCATCTGAACCCAGATCACCAGTTCCCTTTCCACGACGACTTCCCTCGCAACAGCTTCCTCTGGTGGACAGACGTTATGAACCTCACGAAATCGGTCCCTCTTCACGAACCTCCCTCAAATCTCATCTTCACGGATGCCTCGAATCACGGCTAGGGAGCCCACCTAAACAACCTGGAAACATCAGGAATTTGGCAAGAAGAGGAAATTCAACACATCAACTTCCTCGAACTCCGTGCAATCTTCCTTGCTTTACAGCACTTCCTTCCGTCCATCAAGAACCAAGTCGTCCAAATTCAAGCCGACAACACCACAGCGTTAGCCTACATCAAGAAACAAGGTGGAACCAAATCCAGACTTCTCCACAACCTAACTTCAGAAATGCTCAATCTCTGCATCTCCAACAATATCACCCTACTCCCTCTCCACATCCCGGGGAACAGGAACGGGAGCAGACTCCCTCTCACGCCGCTCACCACCAACAGGGGAATGGTGCCTCAAGAAATCCATTTGCGATCTCTCTTCATGACGTGGGGTACCCCCATGATCGACCTATTCGCCACGAAGCAAAATGCCAGACTTCCCCACTACATCAGCCCGATCCCAGACGACCAAGCTCTGGCAGTCGACGCCCTGACGTACCCATGGCACAACCTCTACGCATATCTGTTCCCACCATTCAAACTGATTCCCCAATCTCTTCAAAAAGCCGAAGAAAGCCTCTTCCTCCTAATAGCACCACTATGGCCATCAGCACCGTGGTTTCCACACCTACTGTCACTACTAGTAGACACCCCAAGATCCCTCCCTCATCTTCTAAATCTGCTGTCTCAACAAAAAGGGTCGAAACTTCAACAAAACCTCCCCAATCTAAACCTTCATGCGTGGCTACTATCATCAAACTCCTCAAGAAGGCAGGAATTCATAAAGACGATGCCACCCTCATCGCCACAAGAGCCACCACAATCGACAAACAAGATATACGACAGCCATTGGGCCAAATGATTTCATTGGTGTTTCGCAAGGGAAATCAATCCAATCAACCCCACTCTACCCGAACTGTTGAGATTCTTCACCGACCTCTTTGACATCGACAAGCTTAAAGGCTCTACAATCCTTGTGTATCAGTCAGCCCTAAACTCAGTATTCAAAGCAGCAGACAAAACTAAACTCCTAGATAGGGCTGGGATCGGTTACACGGAAAACGTTCCACGTTCGGTTACACGGATTATAAAACCCATACCCGAAAAACGTTTGATGCTGGCACCATTCAGAACCCGCGGTGAACGAGCCAAAAATAGCCAAGTGGCATCACTTAGGCCTACTAATCCAAACACTCAAAATCAGTGAAAGCAGAAATCCGGGGTGGGTAGGGGGCAGCTTATTAACAAATAATCCGCGTGGGCTTGTTGTCCCATCGAAGCTGCATAGTTTCTTTGAAACAAACTGCTGATCATCAGCGCGTACACGAGGCAGTTTTATACAAGCTAGCCCGCGTCGTGGAGAAGTGGACTCGTCTATACATAGCGCGAGCGGCAGGGAAGCGGCATCATAACAAGTAAACGAAATGCGTTGCTACCCGAAAACGCAAACATGCTAAGTTTTCTGGCTCATAATTTGAAATGAATGGAACATTAATAACAAAAACGTTGTGTTAAATTTTGTTTTGTTTTTGGCTTACGTTGTCGTAAATAGGCCTAAGCCATCGTGTAGAAATTTTAAAGCTACATAAAGTCAAAATTCTTGATAAAGTAAGTACTTAAATTTATCAAGTTCAACTTTCTTCTAGTTTAAATCCCAAAATGCAACATGTAGTCAATAATTATGCTTGAGTTACCAAGGCCTAAATCCTATTTTTTTTCAGCTTGTTTTTTAATAATATATTACGCAGGTGTGAAATTTTTTTGGCTGAAAACGTAAAAACGGTTTCCGTGTAACCGACCGAAAAAAAAACCGGTTAAACGGATAACTAAAAAACCGGAAAGTACCAGGTCTACTCCTAGACGACTATCGCATCTCGGCCCTCCTCGACTCCGTTGAAAACGACCGGACGCTTCAAGAAGACAATTTGCAGACTGGGACCTTTCAATCGTACTCCAATCCCTGATGGAAGCTCCCTACGAACCAATGCAAGACAGCTCTCTACACTTCTTAACCATGAAGACTGTCTTCCTCGTGACATTGGCAGCCAGTGCCCGTTGTTCCGAAATCCAAGCCCTGTCAGCCGACCCAGCCTACTGCATCTTTGGACCAGATTTCTCTTTAGTAACCCTTCACCCAAGATCGGGTTTCCGAGCCAAAACTCAAAAACCTTCCGAACCAACAAAACCCATAACCTTTCCAGCACTTACGAACCTAACAGGAAACGAACCAGAACGCCTTCTATGCCCCATTCGGGCGCTCCGATTCTACCTCACGAGAACCCAACACGAAGACATTCGCAGGGGCAGAAACCAACTATTCCTACCCGTCGATCTACAAACAGGAGAGACCTCAGCAGCCATGCTTTCCCGCTGGATTAAGAAAACCATACATATCGCATACGACAAAGCCAACCTTAACAGACAGAAAGCAACAGCACACGAGGTTAGAGCAGTGTCAACTTCATGGGCATACCATAACGCCACCCCAATTGAAGAAATCCTACAAGCCGCTTCCTGGCGACATCCAACGACATTCACGTCCCACTACCTAAGGAACATGTCGAAGGAAGAAAAAGGACACACCGGCTGGGACCAATCGTCGCAGCCAGAACCGTGGTCAACCCCCCAAGCACATTCAGAACGAAGTAGAAGTAAGCCATCCCATAGACGGAAGCAAGCCATCCACAGACGGAAGCAAGCTATCCACAGAAGGAAGCAAGAACCCTCAAAGAACGGTCCTTTTCAGGGCCACCAAATCCCACGAAAGAGATCCAAATTCCTGTTTCCAACCACCTGTTCTGAATAAAGTGCAAATTTCCTAGTAGTTAATTCTAGTAGTGCAAATTGTCGATAGTTAATTTTCTAAATAATTTTTTTGGGGGGAAGCCTGTTTGCAACCCGGGGCGCCCCGTCAGATCGGTGCCCGCCACCACGGTTTGACGAGGTCTGCTGATAATGCTAAAATTATCAGGTTAATATGTTTGGCAAACAAAGAAAGTACATTTTGCCGGCCCCCAGCTAGGCCGGCTAAAAATGGTTTCTTTTTTGCCTAAAACATACTTAACCTAAGCCCGCCCTACCTCCCCTCTCGAGTCACCGACTGACGGTTTGAGAGGAAAATGTATGCAGAGTCCAACCACGTTCTCGCTTATGTAAAGAGGACTGCACGCGCAGTGGGTCATGCAAGCAGGTGTCTACAAACAACTTAAAAACCTCCAGGGGGACATTAATTGAGGACAATGTAATGCTAAAATTATCAGGTTAAGTATGTTTTAGGCAAAAAGGAAACCATTTTTAGCCGGCCTGGCTGGGGGCCGGCAAAATGTACTTTTTGAAACACTAAAGTTTTTAGCAAGATTTGGAGCATAATGCACATTTTTGAAAGTTACATCCTTCACATACAACTCGATATCACCCATTACCCTCAATTTTTGACAAGCCTTTACCTAAAGATACCTTGGTGTTCTGTAACGGTTTAAAATTAGAAAATTACCTACGTCGACTCGAAAAATGGTCACTTGAACCAGAATCCACATACCAGCTGTCACCAACATTACATGCACTCAGTAAACTTTCTGGTGGGTCATGTTTTACAGCAATAAATGTTCCACCTGCTTTACCGTGATAATTTTGATATTTTTCCTGCTATCTACGAGATGTACCGCCTCGTAAGTCTACCTTATATCGAGTATTCTTTAGTAGTAGGCAGTCTCTTTAAATATGAAAACTCACTAAAGGAAAAACATTTGGGAGGATCCTTTCCTCTGCATTTCCTTTACAGAAAATGGATGTATGCTTATTTCCATTTCTAAGCCAACAATGTGTACGAAACGCTGTTGCACCATTTCCTACACTTTCAGGCACTGTATGTTGTTTGGTCTTCTGTCATGTAAACTCTGATAACAGATGTTCTCTCACTAGCTTTGGAGTGTGCTTGAGACTTCCCAGTGATAGATTTGTTGCACTACATGGTCGTACTCGGATGGTAAGAGGTCTAAATATTGGTTAGCCACTACTTCATTACCAATCGTTACGCCAATATCGTTGAGGTCATGTGTGGCTTCGTCGACTCGGGACAAAAATACTGCCATTTCTTCTCCAGGCTTTAACGACAACTAACTGTAGAAAGTTTGCTTTTCTTGCTTTGGAAGTAGGCTGGAATACTCCCTTTAACGTTGCCCACGCTGCAGCTGCAGTTGTCGTATTTACTACGATGCTTTTTAATTCTCGGTCATCGAGTAAGCAAATCATGGCATGCACTTTTTCAGCCCTATTTTTAAGAGTTTCATGTCCTTGTCTAAGACTGTCGACGCGGTTATTACCGGGGCTTGTTCTGTTCCATCTACAAATCCCCGTAATTCTTTCTAACATGGCAAAATACATATCCGTTTTCCAGCTCTAATTATCCGTTTTAATTTTTTAATACTGAAATGTCCACCTGTATTATCAATTATTGACGCCATATTGTGTCACTATTTGGCCTGAATATTCACTAAATATTCGCTAAAAGTACACGTGTAGCACACAATTTTATAACGAAGCAATTCCCTCTAAACACAGTTCGTTACATCGTATTTTACGGAATCCATTATAGCGAGGTCCCAACAAAGTATGACCTTGTCACAATTTTCATGCGAGTTTCGTTTAAATTTCAGACTATATATTGCAATATTCATCAGTTTTGGTTTATTACCTGCCTCTATCCACGTTGTTTGCTATCTGCAAACCCTTGGAATGAGTCTTTCATGCCCACGAACGTACTATCGCAATGCCGCTTCGTTATAGCTATGTTCACGCTCGAAAAGTTCTAGACTCTACGATTTGCCTTCCACATTCCTTTCCGTGAATAAAGGACATGTGGAGAATAAATAGGCAGGTATACAGTTGCAACAAATTCACTATATTGTCCAGAAAACGTGAGAATTGTAAGTAACACTAGCAGCAACTTGCTGCCACCTTGATCAGTTTGATAAACCAAAAGGCCAGCTGAGCTTGCAAACCATGCGAACTTGCATGGGGGTGTTCAGCATTCCAGCACAAGGTCAATTTACAACACAGTTCACCTCTGACACCCTCCCACTCGAACTTGGGACCCAAGAAGGGATTGACAGTCAAAAATGTTATAAGGGGGATCCAATCTAAATTACCACACAGAAAAAACCTTCGAGTTCAATAAGACTAAGAAATTAAAATTTTCATCAATGCATAAACGATTTACTGCAACAGCAGAGGATTGTGAACCTTTCAATCTTAACTTATTTCGTTTGAACGAAATTTCTTTTGACAGTGTTTGTGCTTGGACAGTCGCGGTAACGTTAAATAAGAAGCGCTCCGTTTTGGTTTTACCATAAGCAGCCACAGCGATGTCGACAAAGAAAGGAGCTTTTCCTTTGTTTTTGTCGCAAGCGGCCTCTTAGCCTAAGATGATTCCATGGCTGAGACATCGCTTGCGACGCAGACCGAGTGTCGTTTTGCAAGGTGAGACATGAGAAAAAAGCGGCGTCTCATTGAGGTTACTTGTCACTTACAGAAGACAGTCTCAACGACACCAGGGGCATCGGAGCCGTCAGGAATGCAGAAATTCGAGGAAAATTTGATGGACATTATTCCGAATCTCACCGTTTGTTGCCCTAGAAACCTTTACTGGGCCAGATTTTGGTGATTGCACACAGTTTATGAGGCGTTGGATGCCTTTATCGTGATTATGAGGGAGTCTTATTGCCATGTGTGCGATTTAGTACTGTTATGTGAACATTTCGTAACACTTTCGTCTTTGTTCTTCATCAAATTGTCGGATTTAATTGCTTTTGACTTGACAGAAGTTTTCATACAGAAGTTACACGAAAACCACCAGTACGCAGAGTGAATATTCATTGGATGTTTTAGTTTGTGCAGATGTATGGACGTCACTAGTATCCATAATGGGTTGCAAAGGACCAGAAAACATGATGGCAAATAAAGTATTACTTCAAAAATTACTATCATAACGGGGCTCGATGTTCAACCATCGTGCCCAAAGCGAGTGACATAATGGCTGCCTGCATGTTTTGATTAGTTACAACTCAAAGCAGCTATTTGCACTAAATTATTGTAAATAATTTTAAAACAATTGATTATTGTTTGTTTGGGCAAAATAGAATCAAACTATCAATTTTAGCATACATTGCTGAAGTTAATATTTTGCAGATTGTAAGAAAAGAAAGCAACCACACAATTACCACTCCAACCTTTTATTTTGCTCTAAAACTTTTCATGAAAAGGCCAGCTTATCTGAAATGAATGAAACTAACATGACAGGATGACGTCAAGAATTATCATACACTACTTCCAAGAAGTGAAGGGTTTCCCCCCTCTACTTAAAATAAGCAAAGTGAAACTACATGACATGTTCACAGATATATTTCTGAAAACATGGTGAACACACAATAGATGCAAAAAACAACTACTCTGTGGATCAATCACTTGTCAAATTGAAGCGAAAGTTTTGCTATCGACAAAAGGACAGAATCCTAGGAAAACCTTTCTTTCCAATTGTGATGTGAAAAAGAAAATATTTTATAAACTACGCAACAAAATGCAATGATACTGGCAGAAAACTGCTAAGTGGAATGTTTATCAATATTCGAGGGAATGGGTAGCGTCCCAAAACCCGCCATTTCTAGCTTGTAGCCTACTACGGCCCTTAATGAAGTTCTCGTGACATTCAACTTCTGTGGAGGATCAGCACAGCATTTAACAAACATGAGTATGAAGAAATACATTTTCATTTCACGAAACTCGAAGCCACTAAAACCAAATCTGCTAACGGTTTCAGCTCAAATTGCTACGGTTACAAACAGTGCATTTGATCGTTTTGAAAATTAAAGCCAAGTATTTGGCAAAAACACAAAACACCATTAAAGGAGAACAGTAAACATGTTATTTAAGAGCAGCAACTGAAGTCTTTAAAGTGGAACCCCAGTTATCCAAAACAATTGTTATCAAGAGCTGAATGATTCGGACAAAAATGACAAAATTATTTTTCCTTCAAAAGGCCTAAAAAA
This sequence comes from Lithobius niger, assembly GCA_023313725.1. Lineage (NCBI taxonomy): Eukaryota > Metazoa > Arthropoda > Chilopoda > Lithobiomorpha > Lithobiidae > Lithobius > Lithobius niger. Next base: position 10,950 of record JAHWFP010211947.1, on the reverse strand, counting down.
GGGTGAACCCATGTTCATTCTTTTTCAGGCTGTATGCAAAAAATCATTAGACTCCTCAGATTTGCAGTTCGAATCATAAATCCGGGTTCTATTTTGTGCATGTTATTTTACATTTTTTTTTAAAGTTGAAAATTTGTTTAACTTCAAACTTTTTTTTTGAAAAATAGGGCCAACTTTTCCGGAGTCAGAATTAAATTTTGGATTTGGAAAAGAGGTCCCTATTTAAACTTTTTTTTCTTTCAAAAACTCATAAAAGCTTTAACATAAAAGAGGATTAGAAGTTGTTATTCTAAAACAAAATTATCCAAATTTGATCATTTCATTCTTGGCTGGAAACAGTAGACCGCCCACTTCTTACAAAAAACTGATCGGATATTAGAGATCTAACTGTATTGTGTTCACATTTTTATTAATGAATGGATGGCCCAAACAAACGATTTCCATCTGTTACAGCAGAAAAAAAAAGTTTTCTTCCAGATTATTTTTTAAAAACTTTAAAACTTGTCGACCTTGTATAGTTCCAATAGCAAGTTTTACCTCAGAAAAAATGTTCGTGAAATGAACTCTCCTGACAACGGTATGAAAATTAGTTAAAAACTCATTTCGACCCAGAAACACAAAAATGCAGTGAAGAACCTATTCAAACATGATTGAGTAAACTACAGCTACCAAGAAAGAACCAAAAATTACTATAATGAAGAGAATTCATTACACTAACAGATCAAATTTTTTCAAACTGAATAAAAGAAATTACTAAGAAGTAAAACCAAACCAACAAGTTTTAAAGTCAAACCAACAGCGCTACCTTCACAGAGTTAAAATATTCCTAGACCAGCACTCCACATGTTAAATAACTACTAACATCAAGAACTAACTGGCGGCAAGATCCACTATAAAGCAATTGTACTTGTGGCCCAAAACTCGGAACAAATAGTTATTTTTTTTGTTAAAGTAACCAGAATTAACCGGCCTCTTCATCTTACTCAGGCTAATTCCTACTGACCGGTTATTCACGCTGGCAAGTCGAACATCAGTGTACCATCCACAATTACTAAGCCAACTCGTGAAAGAGCAATTTACGTAAGGGCATAATCAACAAATCATATCTCCCAATTCATACGTTCGAAGGGATTTTCATTGATGCAGCACCTGCAATTGTAGTAACTCGGTTACGTATGGGTTACAGAACAAATAGCATTTCTTTTTTACGCCAGCATTGTAATGACTGGCAGATAAGTTTAAATACATAACCAGTGTATTTACAAATACACAAACAAGTACTAGTTAAGTGTCCAAATATGCAATTCAAGTCCTGAGAATTGTAGTGCAACTTCAACTGCACATTCACAATCCGATCTTTGTCAGGTAGATTTTACGGCACTAGGCACATTCAACTGTTACTTAGGGTTCAAATGGCTGGGTACCAGTGTAATTTAACAAAATGCAATTTGTCTTAATGAACACAAGTTTAAAAGCTGTAATCTTTTTAGCTGGCAGTCAGAGTAATTTACACAAACTTATCGTGACTGAACAGAAATTTGTCAAGAGGAATCTAAGTAGTAGGCTGATAATTATTCTTTTTCCACACAGCACAACCCGTATAAACATTTCACATGTGGCTAGGGAGGTAGTACCCCTTTTGTCATTTTATATATTTTAGACTTTAAAATGATGTAAAGCCAAGCCTTCGGCGAACCCTATTTCAGACTTGAAGAAAGGCACCAACAAAATAACGAGAGATGTATAGAAAATATCACTAAGTAATTTCTAACCCATCATTTATAGTTTACACTGGCTGTGTGTAATTAATTCATTTTTGTATCGGGACAAAAGACTGTACGTAAATTGCAGCTAGTTTTGTTATTTTCAACATAAATGAAAGTTTGAGATAGACAGGGCTTCAGTTATCTTGGAATTTTCTCCAACATTTCCACGAGGCACATGTCAACGAAGATTAGTAAGGCTGAGCCGTCAGCCTTTTTCCTCCCGAGGCAATCATTAAACGAAACTTGCCAATACCTAATGCCGATCCCTATATCAAATCCCGATAACCGTTCCCAGTCCCCAAGTAACTAAAAACTGTAATACTGAAGTATGTCTTTATAAAATAATTACTTTTCAAATCATTGCATAAATAAAGCATAGGCCTAAATAAAAACACAACATAATTATTTAAAATATAATGGTTTAAAATAAATTATATACGCCAAAATCATTTTAAAACACAAAACCTAGTAAAAATTAAGAGACAGCTGCTTGGGGCTTGGACCATTGGAAAGCTGGCGAAAACCTTCAAAATGGTGCATTCAAACGGCAAAATCGGTCGCCAAAAAAGAAAATATCTTCGATTAGGTTTATTGGTAAAAAATCGGGATCAGCAATCGAGATCGACCCAGCCGCTGAGATTAGATCCATTCAGTCATAAAAAAATAATAGAGGGGTAGGGATACGAAAAGTACATTACACTTGAAATAAACAAAATCAATACGAGATGAGACAGTGTAACTGACATCACATTTGAAAGTTAATTAATCCAAGTGGGAAAGCTCCTTCATTAAAAACTCAGATAGGACTGCTGTCTAGCAGGATTTAGGTTGCCATTAGCCAAAATGCTACAAACCAATTTGGTGAAGGAGAGCAGACCACACTTTTAAATGAAAAATAGAATTTCAACTAGACCTAATGTCTAATTTAAAATTTAAAGAACACTTCACAATCTAGTTAAAAGTATTTTTCAACGACATTTTTATATACCTCAATATAGACAGATTTTGCATTTAGGTCGTGATAGAGCTTGAACCTGGATCCGAGACTTTTGTAGCATTAAATTTTGATTAAGCTCACAAGACTTGGGAAAAAGAAGAAATAGCCTATGGCAAACTGATAATAGCAAAAGATTTCCTGCTTAAAGACTGCTTCTAGGCAAAGCCAATTTACTCTTTTCTACTTACGACGTCACATAGTTTTTAACTCATAATGACAAACCAATACTGGACTGGCTTAAATCACTAAGGAAATTAAAAGCCATCTTTGCAAGTGTTAAAACGTTGGAGAAAACTGCCAGTTTAACTTGCCACCCACTACTTTCAACGACAGCATATTTTGTGCATGCCTGACCACCAGATACACCAATAAACTGTAGCAGCAGTACCTTTGGTATCACATACCAGTAAACAAAAATATTTCATTATTTCCATTTTCCCCCATCACCTGTCTCATAGTAAAACCAAAAAAGCACACAACCAGTCATCAGATCCAAATTGTTCTTGAAAGCTTCAAAGCAAGCTATGCACTTCATTCGGAACCACTTAATCCACTAACACCCCACCAATCTACTGGGTGTTACAAGTTTTAATTTTAAAACATCATTGCATTGTATTTTTTTTTATCGTCTAGTTAACAAAGTCAAACTTTAGATTTAAGAGTCATAAATTTACTAGAAACCATACACAGAAAAACTCAAGCTAGACTCGTAATATTTCAACTTAAAATTTGTTTGCTAGTCTGATAACGGTATTGAGTGTACTAAAGCTCTAAAGCTGACTGATAGGTGACATCTACAGTGAAATAGAAAAATAGATGTGTGTGTGTGTGTGTGTTTGTGTATGAATTAGGCTCTAATTCCGGTTTACTTTGTTTTCCTTATATTTTTTTCTCGTAAAACTTTCAGGCTAAATTTTGTTGTCATTTTCTTTTTTGTTTTCCCCTTCCCTTTATCACAATTTATTTTCTATTCTGTTTTTGCCCGCTTCGATTCTGGTTCTTCAGATTCTTCTTTTGGTGGTGCACTGTCGTCAGTGTCTTCTGACTGGTTATTTTCTTCCAGAGATTTATTATCGACAGGTTCGATATGACCAATGGATTCAGGGCTATTTTCGTCATTTTCTAGTTCGCCACCAGATTTGGCATTAGCTTCTACCTGCAATTACAAACGACAAAATTATATTAAAATATCTTAAGTATTTTTATGGCAGGATCCAGGTTTACTCCTTTTGGCTTGTTTTGATTGTACTGAAAATGGCAGCTCGACTGTCAAAAGCTTGAAGTATTAAACACCTACTTTGAAAAGGTTTTGGGATTTATGTTTTGGCTTCACAGTGAGTATGACTGTTCTATTTTTATCCTTAATCCTTACGGCACAATTAATTACATGACGATAGTCTGCCTCTATAAATATAACGCTTATATAGACGGGGAGCGAACTCCCCGAACCTCCGAAGCTTGAGACCCACGTCACTTAACTGTCACTAGCCCCTCTTTAATAGTATGCTTTATAAGGAGACTTCACTTCTGGTTGACAACATGTCACTGTTGCATATTGTGTGCAGCTTTGTAACTTTTTTTTAATTATTCTGATCGCTTTCTTGTATATCTTCTGAATTTAATCCACTAAAGTTTCATTGGCACAAGTCTTGCTTTCACCATACAAAAAAATGCATTTATGGTATCAATTACTCATCAATATTTTACTGGTACTAAATACAGGGTGGTCCACAAAAAACTGACGACCCAAGATTTTCTACTAAGTCCAACTTTTCTAGTTAGCGCCCTTCAGAACCAGGAGAGGACAGAAATCTTCTGGATTCATTGGCTTTGATTTTGTCCTATCCTGATTCTGAGGAGTACTAATTAGAAAAGTTGGTCTTAGAAAATGTTGGGTCGTCAATTTTTTGTGGACCACCCTGTATATTAATTAATACATATATATGATCGGTCTTAATTGTGATCTGATCGCAACTCCTTACTCCTGTGCTAGTCCTGCCAGACTGACAGAAGAAGGAACCACAAGCATGTACCATCAACAGTACAACCAAAGGGATCAGTGGGCAGAACAGTTATAAACCAATGATCAGTGAATGTCTACTGAATTGCCATGCACTAACTGAAACAATACATCATTGGGACTCACTTCTGATTACCAAACTAAACGCACTTCTCTAACACATTCAATTGCCGTCGTACACAGATTCACAATTGACAGGAGACTTAAATCTATTCCTTGAAACAAGAAAAATACAGAATTTCCGAGATAAAATTAGTTTTTTTCTTATCCAAAAATATTATCTTTAAAATTCCGTTTTCACTTTTAACCAAAAATACTTCTTTTAACTACTAGCTGACTTCGTCCAATAAGAGGTGGGTCAAGTCAAACCCGGAGCTATCTGTACAGATGCTACTCATAATTTCTCATAAATTCAAAGAACACATAGTACAAAAGTATCCGCACACACCTGATGCAAAGCTTTATTCTATCTTAATCGGCAGTTGGACCACATAACTACCAGCATAAGTTCTTTCATGTTTGTACTTCCACCAGCCCCACTGACATGTCACAAATACTAGCTGATGAGGGGATTTTTGACGCACCTTGAACAAGCAGACATAATTTCGTACAGGGTCACCTATGAGGCATAAGCCCAGGACGATGCCAATGCCTTAGTTTGTTGCTTGCACCACGGGAGTAAGATCCACAAGATCCAGGGGAATGTTATAGGCTCCCTTGATCAGTCGCAAATCCAAGTTGCCAGTCTGGTAGGGGAAACGGCAGCACCGTGGGATATATGTTATGGAGCCTTTTTCTACACTGAAGAAAAGGGGCATTCGAGGAGCATTTTATCCACGCGCGTGCCACAAGGCATGAATCGGGCACTGTATCTGTTCCCCGCTCAGGGGTTCCACCACCGGACGGAGAGCGCTGAAGATTATTGGAAGGGGGGATCTCTGATCTCGTCTGATCTCTGGTTCTTTGCATGGAATATAGGATGGAAATACAAGGATGATGCTAGACCAGTCGGTTGCGAAGCAGATTTTGCCATCCTTCCTGGTGAACGGCACCAGTTAGCTAAGACGTCAGGAAACTAGTGCTACAGGAAAACAGTTTTCTGCGTTAAGGTGAAAAATTGAGACATGAAGCAGAGGTTTGTAAGAGGCCGCAGATAGGCTTAGCAAGCACTGCGGGAAGGTTCTAAGCAGGGACAATACGAAGAACCCGAAGTCAAAGATTACTAAACTTGATATCACCACACTGTTTACTGGCTCCATTTCACAGATGCAGGACATTACAGAGTTTATCCCTGATCGATACACCTTTATGGCATTCGGGAATGTCTTGGAAAAGGTGTCCTAGAAAATTTGCCAGGGACGACACCGAGGAATCTCAGGGGTCCAACCCTCGCCAATCGGGGTTCGAGAATATTACGTAACCTTGTAACCTGGTTACTAAGGAAATAAGAAAAAATGAGGAAATCGTGAAGAAGAGAGAAAGTCAAGAAGCCCTAACGACAGATCATAGCATATAGTTTTAAAATAATTAATTTTAAAGATAAAGTTCTTGAAACGGCCATTCGTACTCATCTTCTCATGGATGCCCTGAATCTTCATTTTGGTGGTCGCTGAAAGTGGCATCTTTATGGACGTACTGATCGTCAAGACGAGTATTGAAATTTTACAAAGTTGCCAAGGTTGTAGATCGTTTGACGTGTTCGACAAGTCGAAAATTTCCCTTCGAATTTCCCTTCCCCCCCTCCTCCCAAGGAGGAAAATGTAAATTTGAGGAAATTGAACGAAAATTTGAGGAAATAAAGGACAGGTTACAAGTGCTATTGCAAGATTCTCGGAGTCTGTCGCCAATGTCGGTCGCCACTCGCCATTTGGCGACTGCATATCAACAAATGGCGACTTGGAATTTAACCTTACTTGTCAAAACGGCGACCAGCAATCGAGAATGCTACTCAAAAGAGCGATATCTCGGGAACCGTATAAGTTAGAGACGAACGGTATGCAGCGTTATGCTCAGATTTGTAATGGCTATATAACAGCTTTTTCTGCATCAATACTAGCGTTGAAGAAAATTGTACACTTTCATAAATGCATAAATGGAAAAACCACGCATCGTGCAAAAACCTAATTTTTTTTTTTTTGGGGGGGGTTAAAATTGGTTTCTATCGTCTTA
>JAHWFP010211945.1:0-19060 GCA_023313725.1 Lithobius niger | reverse complement strand
GCAAGTTGCACGAAAAGTCGGCAATTTTGAGCCTCGTCGGCAAAAATGTGTTGCTGAACACCTTTTTTTCCCCAAAAACTACGTTACGGTATAACACATGCTTGCTTTCAATACAATAGTCGCACATGAGGAAAAAGACGGTATGTTACATTTCTTCAGGCAGCATTATCTGCGACATTTAATGGGTTTCTAACCCACCTACGAGGAAATTATTGTACCCACTTCCCCTCCCTCCACACCCTCAAACGCATTCGAGCGACTACATCCCAACCAAGGGTCATTCAGTCAGTGTGTTTAAAATGCAGAGAGAAACGTTTGATGATGATTACCGAAAAATACAGGAAAGGAGACGCAACAGCGGCACCAAAGTAAGGTTGAAGCTTGCTGGAGCACCTGAAAACCCATTTACAGTGGCCAAAGCTAGGAAAAAGAACAAGAAAAATCGGCAGATCTTGTTGAAGGTTTTTCAGCAAAGGGAGAAAATGAATTAAATTAATGATGTCTGCAATAATTAAATAAATAGACAGTAAGTTATCCTTATACCAGGGATCTGGTGATGGACTGGAGTGCCAGTTCGAATCTGAGGCACGTCACTGGAATGAAACATAAGTGCATAAAGATGGCTTACTGTACTACATTATTCTATGGTATAATTTTCGCTGATGGCTTATTTCCAATTGACCAACAATAACTGCTAGCCACGTAGCAATAATTACGTAGTACGTGCAATAATTTTTGTACTCGAATGCAACGTAAACTATTTAATCGGCACAATGACCAAAAATTACCGGTCTTATTGAAATCACAACAACTTCTTTAATATTGTTTTCTTTCCCATAATTAACTTGACTATCATTTGCCTTGTAATCCCGTTTTGCCGGAATCCCGGATTACCTTAATAAGTGCCCACTCACAAATATAGCAGGGATCGGGATTGTGAACAGATAGCCTAGCGGTTAGAACATTGCATGACAACTTACATAGCGGTCACGCCGTGTCCTGGAACATCAGGCAGCCATCTGGCTTCGATCAGTTCCTTACTGCTTTAGCAATTATGCTTCGTGGGTCTTGCTTTAGTCCCCTCTCCGCACAACACAGCTTAAGTTCCTAGCTAAACTTATACTTAGTTGCATCTTGGCGCCATGCTGTCCTGTAACACACTGCACTCAACAACATAAGACACATGACCGTGTGTCACGTGCAACACTAGCATTGTTGCTTGAAGCCTGGAAGTGACCAATGTTGTACACGTCCCTATTTTCCCAACACTTTTTTCCTGTACGCAAACAAAGAGTTGCGGATGGTTACCATTCTGACTGGTTGGCAAGGGCGGATCCAAGGGAGGAGGCCGCCTTCTCCAAGGCAAGTAAACACGGAAAAAAACACTGAAATTGTGAAAAACGGAGTTAAATTATGAAAAAAATGCACAAAATCGTAGAATAATCATCTTGCAGCCCCCTCTTAGACTTCGTTCTGGATCCGCCATTGCAGGCTGGATGTGAAAATTGGACATGCTCAAGGTACTGTACTAGGACTGAAGATATTTACATGTTACACAAACAAAGTCGTACAAAATATTTCATCCAATGCTCCTAAATTTGTGGATGATATCAAACTATATAAAGATAAAGCTATCTCTGCCATCACAAACCGTACTATTCTTCAAGAAGATATTTGTACACTTGAAGCCAATTGCAAAGCCCTGAAACAAACTTAACCCTTCTAAATGCCATGTTCTGCTCACTGGTTTTGATAACTCAAGGTACAGTACAGGGTGGCCCATAAAAAACGCTCCAAAAAATGAAGGTGGTGAACTTACTTCAAGTGCCCCAATGTGCGGGCATCCTTGGTTTCATTCATCATGTCATTATTTATCCTAGTACCAAAATGAGAGCCAGTTTACGCTAAACAATTCTCATGCTCGGTGATGTTCTAAACCTTTTCCGTATAGCATCATCAATGCACCGAATGACACTTGAAAATTTTCTAGTTCTTTTTCAAAAAATAGGACCCACTTTTTCGGAATCAGAATAGCATTTTGGATCCAGAAAAGTTGTCCCACCCTGTATAACTAATGGTGAAACCTTACATACTTGTCACTGAAGAAAAGGAGCTAGGAATTTGGGTCAGCAAGGACTTAAACATCTCTAAACAGTGTGCAACTGCTGCTACGAATGCCTTCAAGGCAATAGGACAGACTGGTAGGAGTTTCCCCAAACTCGACACAGACTCTTTCGACCTCCTTTATAATCGAATTATTCAGGCGAATGTTGAAAATGCAAATTTGTGCTTGTTGCCATGGCTACAAAAGGATACACAGCTGCTAGAAAGGGTACAGAGAAGGGAACCAAACGGCTCACCAAATATGGTAACCTAAGCTACCCAGAGCTACTCAGAAAAATTGTTCAAGCAGTGCACTGGAAGCAAGAAGAGAGTACACCACCTCACGATTATGATACCATCTGTTCGACTGGACGTACGAAAGAACTTCTCTGTTAAGACTTAACAGCCGGAACGGCCTGAATTCCAAAATTCTTAATAACTGTAGAACTGTGGGCACCTTCAAAAATTGCCTTGACAAATACGTTTTACACCCATAAGTTTTTGTATGGATGCCGGCAACAAGCTTTTAGCTTTCGCTGACTGTGCATAATAATAATAATAATAGTAATTTTGTTTACTTCAAGTCTTCGGAAACACTGAACTTTTAAAGGCACTTTAAGTGTAAAATGAAAATGAAGTACCCTCACCACAGCAGCCAAATCTTCATTGCCACCTGGTACTTCTTCTGGAGTTTGCTCCTCAGGTAGGTGACTAGGGCTAGCCGATGTCTTCCTAGATGAACTCTTCTTTTCCTCGGGATTTGGCTCATCACCCGAGGCCTTTTGGCCGATAGCATCTCTATCTTTTGCCCGACTACGGTCTATATCTCGTGAGCCACTTTGAGATTTACTGCTACTTTTTGAGCTATCTTTACTAGACCGTGCCTCCTTATTCGAAGGGGGCTTTTTAGTAGAGTCTCTGGAAGGTTTCTCTCTCCTGGAGGAGCCCTTCGCATCGTCGGGTTTACTCCTAGATTTTTCTCTGGAATCACTTTTTTCTTTAATCTCCTAAAACAAAAGATGCATAAAATATTGAGAGAAAAAGGAAGTTTTCGTAAAAGCAGGAGGTTACTACATGTTAGTTGGGCTGTACTACTACAGCATTGGGTTTCCACATCTAAGACAATTCATCTACATTAATAAAACCATAGGCAAACGAGGTATCATTATCAGCAACAGCAATTGCCACCTGAGAAATCCAGGAAAAGGATACCACCGTTGGGTACCACCAACCTTCATGAATGTAAATTGTGGGGCACTCACCATTTGGCCAGTAGACATTAAAATGCACTCGCCATTGTCCATTACCTCCTTGCTATGTAGAAGAAATTTTAAATTTTGCTGCTACTTAATGATTAAATTGTTTGCATTAAACTAACTGTCCAATCAGCTAAAGGGGCTAGCAACAGTATTGCAGACTTGGTTGGAGAGCCCAACAGTTCCCAAATTATGACAATTTAAGCATCGGAGTTTGTTAATCAGTAGCCATTTGGCGAGTAGCTCTAAAAGCCAAGTCACCAAATGCTGAACTTTCGTCGCCGTTTGGCTAGTGGCGACCGACATGGTGAAGGCTGGTACACGCTGACGGCTGCACCAACAGACATGACGTTCTTAGGTATTGTCAAATTTACAGAACTCAATTGCCAATAGCAATTTTTAAGAATCAAAGTACAAGACTGGGGATAACCGGATTTGGTCCAAGGATAAAAGAATAAAAATAACTAAACAAGTGCATTTTAAACGCTAACAGGCTCATTATAACTTTGGCTTAACGATCAGCCGAGTGAAAATACAGGAATTACGTATTTATCAAATGTTCAATCCACACAAGTTTATGTGCGAATTTTCGTTAGAATTACGTAACACACAATAAAAATGTTATGTAGCATACTATGAAAGTTTAAATTCATTGTAAAATCGGAAACACACAGTTTCAAAGATGATGTTCTCCGCCAACATCTTCGCAAACGTTTGACAGTCTTAACTCTGGAGATGGAAAGGTTCATACGACTATCTTCTTCAGGCAACTACAGCAAACCACCGTTACTTCGTCTCAATCGTCGTCTGCTTTTCAAACTGGCTGTTGGGATCCAACCTTGGGATCCAATTTCTGCTTCCTGTGCAGTTTAATAATGTGCTACGAGAAAAATGGCGGACTGGCCATACCCATACTGATAGTGGGGGCTACGCACAACAACCAGTTCAAAAGGCAGATAAACGGACGAGATGAAGTAATTCAAGTAAAGGTGGTTTGCTGCAGTAGCCTGTAGAAGATGCTGAGCCTTTCCATCTCCAGAGTTAAGACTGTCGAAAATTTGCGAAGATAGTGGTGGAGAATATCTTTATCTTTGAAATTGTGCGTTTCCAATTGTACGATGAGTAGATAGTGTTGTACCTGAAGCAGGTAGTGTGTGGTATGAACATTTGGTAAATGAGTAACTCTTGCTTTGTAAGCAAGCACAATGCAATATAGGCAATGCCGGATGATGGCTGAATCAGGTGCACGTAATATTCAGTAAGCAATTCAGGATTCACCCGTACACTATAGTATGAAAATCTAGGGCTTTTCCTGAGTTCATTAGGAACTTCTGAAAAAAATTTACAAGGACTTTGGAGTTGCGGTCAATTTGAAGCCCTCACAAACAAAAACAAGTCCTTTAAAAACATGGGGAATGAAATGAATATGCAACGTCTTTCCATGACCCCACTCTTCGAAGATCCTGGAAAAAAATGTTTGACCCACCCCTCTACTAAAAATATTAATGATGAAAAGAATGATTGAACCTTGATTTGAAATCCTGATTAGCAACAATGTAGTTAATGGAAAAAATTAAAATTGACTTACTTTGGAAGCCTCTTTAGTTTTATCACGAGATGCATCTCGTTTCTTGGACGCCTTAGGCGGCTTTAATCCATTTTTTACTCTTTGCACCGCTTCTTTGCCTTCCTCCTAAAAAAGACGACACAGCTTACAAAACTTCATGATTATTATAAATTTCGTAACCTGCAATCTCTTGAAGCTTTATGGCTACTAGCACTTTATTTTCTACTCATTCGAGAGCAAGAGATGACCTATGTGCCCCAGTTAACAAATAAATTAAAGCAAAACACACCTGGGAAATTAGTGAGAAACTGTTTTTACAGCACCTAACTCAACTTACATTCACACTCAATTGTACTCGTACTCTACCAGTACACTCACTAGTGTTGGACGGTACCCAAAATTTTTTTGACGGTGCCGGTACCAACCTTCACGAATGTGAATTGTGTGGCACTCACCATTTGGCCAGTAGATATCAAAATTCACTCGCCAATTAGAAATAGTTTTAGGAGGTGGGTTGCTACTTAATGCTTAGACATTGTTTAAAATATTCTAAATCTCCAATCAGGTACACAGGCTAGTAACAATATTAAATGCTTGGTTGGATAGCCATTGTAATTCCCCACGCAACGACGCAAACCACTTGTTTCTAGCTAGTACGGTTCCTAAGATATGACAATTTCAGCATCAGGGCCTGTTAATCAGTCGCCGTATGGCCAGTAGGGCTAAAAATCAAGTCGCCAACTGCTAAATTTCCCTCGCCATTTGGCGATTGGCGACCGACATTGGTGAAGGTTAGCCGGTACTAGCCTAGGTACCGCGATACTAGGTAATTAATGGTTCTTACAATTTGGCGGTACTTCCGGTACCAACGGTATTTTTTTAAATAGCCTAATCAAACTAATTAAGGCTGGAAATGGAATAATCAATTTCATTTACGTAGCCCCTCCCCCCCCCTCAAAAAAATATACATAAAAAAGTAATCACAAAGTAGGCTACTGAACTTTGAACTCAATTTTATTTTTCTGTTGGTTCTTAACGTTACAGATTGTGGCTAGTGACCAGAAATTTTTCAGTTGGTGCTGGTACCAAGTTAAAGTACTGGTACTCAGTTTTCTCCGGTAGTACTCACAATGAAGCGGTGTCTGATATTATAGTGCTGTGGTGCCAACACCTGATTTTGAAATAATAACAGACAATTTTTAGTACTGTGTCGGTTTCATTTTTTAAGAATCGGTTCTGTTTCGGTTTTTTTAACGAAGGAAACCTTTTTTTTCCATCGGTTTCTTTCCATCCCCCTCCCCCCCAAAAAAAAAATTCCACATTTTCGTTTACATTATCGCGGTTCGGTTTCGGTTACCGACACAGCACTAACAATTTTATTGAAAAATGTGTTTTGTTGATGTAGTTACAATTGGAAAAAAAATATCGATTTCCCCTACCCCTTGATTTAAGCTTAATGCATGTTTGACAACATATTTGTTTAAGAAAAAAACCCTCTTCTAAAATTTGTAGTTAACTTGCTATCAAATAGAAATGCACACGCTGGTTGTAAAGTCATGCAAATTTGGCTCCACTTTTGTACATGGTTTACAATTCCAATTTTATTATTGTTGACCTTTAACTGATTGTTGCACTGCTTTGAGCCCTACAACACAAGAATTAAATAATCGTTATAGTATTAGCGCCTTTTTTCATACTAAAACAATACTGGTATTTTAACATTGCACGGTATTTGGTACCGTTGCATTTTTGGTACTGCGGTACACCGTGAGAAAATCGGTTTACTGCCCAACACTACTACTCACCCTTGTCTGCGATTTTGGTAATCTGTCCCTACTCTAGCGGTCTTCATCAAAAATCTCTCACACACCGTTATTCCGAGTTGCCATCAGATTCAGTCATCCTTGAGTGATTTCTTGCTTTTGTATACTTTCTCCAAGGGCTGCACTGATTAACTTTCTTTTGCCAAATTTATACCAAGACAACGTCCATCTGCTGTAAAATGCTCGAGCATATTATTGTCAGCAGAATGGAAAGATTTTTGGATGAAGAAAAGCTCCTTACGCAAAAGCAATTTGGATTTAGGAAAGGGATTCATGCAAACTTATGCTCACATCCATGGTGCATGATATTGTCGTGGGCCTTGATCTGGGTTTCTCTGTGGATGTAGTTTTACTTGATATGCCACAGCCTTTGACACCGTGCCACATGAACTGTTGTTAAAGAAGATGAAGGCGTATAGCATATGTCAGAAGGCGATGGGCTGGTTTGGCTGCTTCCTAAAGAACAGAAGTCAGCATGTGATGGTGGAGGGCAGCCAATCTTGACAGAGTGCCCGTAACATCTGGTGTACCCCAGGACTCCATGAGCGGGCCAATCTTGTTCCTACCAACCCTCTCGAATGTCAATCCAGTAGCAAAATTAAGGAAAATTGCCACTTGGCCAGTTGGCCATAGAAAGCATTCGTCATTTCACAATGTCTACTCGCCACATACCAAATATATCCTGCACGATGCATGGTTTTTCTAATTTAAGCATTTCCGAAATTGTAAAATTTTCTTTAACCCCAGTATCAATGCAGAAAAAGCAGTAACGTAGCCCTTAAAAATATTAGCATAATGCCGCAAACCGTTCGTCTATAACTTGTACGGTTCCCGAGGTATGGCTCTTTCAGTGTCATTGTCTATTGCTTGTCGCCATTTTGGCGAGTAAGGCCAAGTTCCAAGTCGCCAACGGCTGATTTCCATTCGCCAAATGGCGAGTGGCGACTGACATTGGAGAGGGTTGGTTCTACTTTACATCAATGATCTAATGTGGGTTGTGTCTTCCTCTCATTAACTCTTCGCCAACGATACTTACATTTACCGAGTCATTAGGGAAAAATGACAAATTCTGCAGACCGATTTGTACAAGGTTAGCAATTGTTGCGGTACCTGGAAAATGAAACTGAACGTAACAAAGACCAAGGTGCTACCCATCTCACACAGAAGAAATGCCACTGATCCTGGATATGCCATAAAGGGCCACTTATTGCAAAATGTCACTAAAGTCTCCTGTCTTGGGATGACGCTCGACAAAAAGTTGTAATGGTCAGACCAAGTCCAGGGTATTTGCACCAAAGTTAATGGTGAAATTAAGTTTTTCCACAGGCTTCTTAAACAAGCTAGTCCCAGAGTTCAGGAGATTGTGTTCAATACCGTAGCACGTCCAAAGTTAAAATACTTAATAGTGCTGTGTGGGATCCCTACACAAAGTATCTTTCGGATTGTCTGGAGAGAGTGCCGTGGAAGGCTGCGAGAATGGTCACTGGCGATTACAGGAGAGACATGTCGCTGGAATGTGTAACAAGATGTTGCGGAACTCGATGAAAGAGCGAAGAAAATTCCATACGTTGCAACTGTTTTTTCGTGTTTTAAATGGCAGCACTATTGTGGATCCTATTGATTTCTGTGGTGTCCCTGCCTTTGTGGGTCACCAGGACCACACCAGAAAGGTGAAAAGATTGCAGCAAGAACGTACTTACAGGCTCTTTTTTCCATGCGCCACTGTGGAATGGAATAATTTGCCCCAGGAGGTTGTACAAACTGACTCGGAACTTTCTTTCCTAAGAAAGCTCAACGCTACTTTACAGCCTATGATTTGCAGCCATATAGCTTGAATGCCCTTGCGTCTGTGGTGCGTGTGGGTTTCTTTACTCATTGGTTTTTCTTTTTATATTGCTTAATTGCTCCTTGGGGCGTTGCAGTTATTTTAAATAAATAAATAAATAAACAATCAGTTTAAAAATTATCGGCTTACCGAAAGGTAGTAAGACTGATCATAGCTGTTGATCTTGTCAAACCTGTCACCTACATGGCGATATTGACCGAGCACAACTACGCCCTATCTTTCGACTGCAATTTGATATTGTGCGTCTGTCTGGTGAACAAGTTTTTTTGTTTTTTTTTTCTGTTTGGGACGTAGTAACGGTCACAATTTTATTTAGATCTAGCTCAAATTTACTGACAAGAGAGCTCTGGAGGATGAAAGAATTGAGTTCGTAGATGAAATTCCTTCCTACCTCAAATCTCTTAGGGACGGGGGGGGTGTCGAAATTTGAGGTATTGGTTATAAATCATAGGTATGCAGCTTTAGTTGTTGGCTATACTGCAAAATGCTGGCACATTTTTTTACAAGCACAATGACTTTTCAATGTAATTATATGGTAAAAAAAATAACACTTTTATAATAATACAATTAGTAATTACTAATTAGCACCACTTAAACCCAGAACTAACCTGTATTGGTTCTCGTTTTAAGTGGTGCTAATTCCTTTTTTTTTTACCATAAAATAACCTAGAAACTTCTTCTTGCAAAAATATGTGCCAGCATTTCACCTTTAAACAAAAAAACACATTCGGCCTACATCAGTTTTTGCTTTCATAGCCAAATGTAAGAATCTTGATTTTAAAAAGATGTCTTCGTTTTGTACCCAACATACACCCAAGGAATGACAATTTTAACTAAAACCACCAAAATCACTCCCCCCCCCCCCAAAAAAAATTAAATTCAGTTATTAACTAAAACTGTGTATTTATAAATTCCTATAATTGTTGATGGGTGACCAAGTCAGCTTACCTTTTTCTTAGTAGCTTTTGCTAAAGCTTGAAGAAATTCGTTTGTCTTGTCAGCTTCATGGCCTGCGACTACTTTTGTTGGACGTATAGTCAACGTGTCACCAGTCACAATAACTACAAGATATAAAATACAAGCTAAATAGATTAACCACCAAGCATTTATAACACATACACAGCACAACAAAGAGCGATATAAGAGAATCCGTACGTCTTGAAGGAGAGCACGTAACAATAATTACGTACTGTGTATTCCATCTCTCGTTCTGCGTCGCTACCCCACGCGGCCAAATGTGGAATGACTGATTGTTACTATTTTCTGGGATGACACGTTTAACATACGCAGCATACGTGTTAGCTTAATAGATAAGTGTGAAAAATGACTGAAGGCATTCTTTAAATTGATGAAAATGATTGAAGGGCATTCTTTCGTAGCATACGCGCAGATAACCGAGAAGCAAGTCAGACCTTTAAAATTTGTCAGTTTTTGACGCCAAAAAGCTAATGGGAAAAGATGTGGTTTGGTATGTCCAAACCACATTACCTTGGTTATTGAGTAAAAACACATGTACTTTGCTGGGGCTGATTTATATTGAAAATGATGAGGATCAGTCACCACTTCCTTTCACCGATGAAATGTGTGATTTCAGGATCTGGTTTCTCAGTAACCCGAAACCATCCCTCCATTGCATGAAAATTTGTGCTTTAGCTTATTCCAGACAGGCATTATTCATTGTTGTTTTATTTCTGCGACATCCCTACTAAGGTGTGGGCGTTTCAGGTCTTTGTGCAACCTATTATTGAATACGCCACTCCAGTTAGGTCCCCTTACCTGGCTGGCGACATCGATCGTATTAAGAAAGTGCAGCACCATCTCATAAAAAGTCTACCAGGGTTTAGAAACTTCGGGTAAGTGAATGTCTGCTGTGAACTCGCCAGGAGTTGTTGGAGCTTTATCAACTTTGGTTTGATCTAATCTTGGTCACATGATTCTTAGGGACCTTGTCAGGGTTAATCTCCCATTCTTTGATTTTGCACCTCTCTTAATGTGCACCTGGAGCCTCTTTACTGGAAACTGGCTTTCCGCATCTCGCATTTGGACTGTCGTCGTAACTTCTTTTCAGTCCCGATTTGGAATAGCCTTAGCAAGGAGACTGTTGGGTCTTCCACCCTTGCCGGGTTTTGCAGACTTCGCAGTAAGGAACCTCTTGATATGCATTTAAAGCACCCCCCTACGATTAGTTACCTTTTTGATCACCTCTTCGTCGTCGAGGAGCAGTGTTAGTGGGCAGGCCCCCCCCCGTCCGCCAGCCTTCCACATCCGTGGTAAATTTGTGTATATTTATTATATTATTCCAAATCCATGAAAACGGTGGTTTTTAGGAAATGTCTACGCTTCTTCTTATAGTTTGTTCCACATTATGTTTTCAGAAAACTGATTGGATGACGACTCGTTTCCCTGCACTAAGAGTGCAAAAACATGTGGATATCACACTTGTAGACTCAACAAAGTTACTGTTAGAGTTTACGAATGGGATGTTTACGGATTTTTTGCACTCGTAGTGAAAGAAAACGTTGGGTCATACAGTCAGTTTTCTGAAAACATAATGTGGAACAAAGTATAGCAAGTGCCAATGAGGCCTACAACGATCGCAACAATGATCCTTTGACTTGCCGAAGATGAGGCGCTACAGCGGATTCGAAAATTTCTGAAAATCACAGTTTTCACAGACTGGGTGACCGATTCAACCTCATCATTTTAATATGTTAACTGATTAAGGAATCTTCTGCACGTATGCCATACAGCCCAGGACAGGCTGTTTGTTGGCTTGTCCAGACTTGCCTTCACACAAAAAGTGGTAGCATGGTGAGACAAGTGGAATCTGTGTAGAAGTCGCCCCTGACTCGAGCTGTCTTGTGCGGCTTACACAGTTAGTTACGCCAAGGTGAGCATTCAAATTCGTTACGTCGCAACGATGGAAGTGAGCCACTGTTGCCAACATCTAAGAATGCAAATGTAGTAAAGACGCCGGATACGGTTTATTAATTACACAAAAATCGTGTAAGTCACCGCATGGAACAATGGAATTTATAACAGGGCAGTGAACACATTATGATTGAACTATCTGTTGAATATCAAGAAAAAGGTATACATATTCCAAATGGAGGGTAATCCCCTTTGAAAAGAATACTATAAAACATACTTACCCACTACATCTATAGCTTTTTGTAAGAAATTAATTTTCGCGTCTTTGTCTTTAATATTCTCAGGATTCAATTCATCACCAGAATATAAATCCTTCATAAACCCAGTCGTCTTTATAACCTATAAACACAGAAGTAAAAGTAAACCGCTGCACAAAAACTGTTTAGTAGTTGAAAACAAAACAAAAAAAGCCGTTTACTGCATTACATTACACTCGTGCCTTGTGGTAAAGTTGCACCACGGCTGAAACCACTGACCACCTGACCCTATAACGATCTGTTTGTTTTCAATTTATTTACATCGTTACTAACGTTAGAAACGGTTCCCAAAAGCCGAAAAATAAAGCCCAATTTAACCTTGAGTAATATTTCAAATCAAAAGCAAAACTATAACGAAGTATGCTTGATCCGTTTCAACAATAAAAATCATACATTTGTGCACTAAAATTTTAAAAATCGTTACAAATCGCATTTTACGTACGCTTGTTATGATATCGTGAAGGAACCTAAACGGCGGTTTCTTCAATAATTTCTCCGTCAGCGGCGGCCTTTTGATGACTTTGCCTAAAGTTTCCTGCGTTTGTTTCATCACAGCCACTTCTAGTTCTTCACCCATGGTTTCCTAAATCTTGTTTTTAAATTCACAAAGGCATATTTTGTGCCACTTTTTTTCAAAACAGCTCTACATGTCTTTACCATGAACGAGCACTCGCTAGTTAGCACGTTTCCTTCCCTGGAATTCAATCCCATGAGTCATAGCAACAGATGTCGCGCGTGCGCATAGCCGCCAATGCCAAAAAATGTTTACTGCACTGCCATGGTAACGGTAACTGAACTTGAGCGCGCGCTAGCAACTGGGAAAGCAACGCGATTCAGTTTACGAGATATCTAAAAGGTGCACCAAATCACAGTTAACCGTACGTAGTCGATAGTTTTACTTGTTATTACTTTTAAAAATTTTTTTCTACCGTAATATAAACTGGGTAATTTCATACATCGTAATTACATCGTTAAAAAAAACCCAGGTACTTGAAAAGAAGTGAAACTGAGAGCAATCAGGTACTTGCTGTATATTTTGGAAAACCGAAGGAATGAAGAAAAATGGGAGGAGGTGGGAGGGGGGTAGGGTAAAGAAAAGAAACACTTACCACTGCCCAAACTAGAGGATGTGAGTTCAGTAGGTTTAGAAGTTTTCCGTTTCTGTGCTGAGGGCAAAATAAAAAAAACAGTGACTATTAGTGAAAGTGAACTGTTGTTTAGAACAAATATGTGTGCGTAATATTGCGAACAAATTACAAATATGAGAAGTGAAGTGAATTACTGGGTGGTCCCCTACAGACTAGACCCACCACCATTGTTGACAGTGCGTGCAGAAGCGGAGCATGAGATTACATCTGGGAAGGGGAAGGGCAGTTTCCCTGAGGTGGAGGAGGTGGGAAGCTGCACCTGCGTTGTTGATCCTCCCTCCTCTCACTCACTACCTCCCCTCTCCCACTCCATCCCTTCTGCCCCTTCCCTCCCTTACCTTTCTCATTCCTTCCCCTTCTTCCCTCTCTTATTCCTTCCGCCCCCTCCCTTTTTATTTTTGTACTGAATCCTCCACAATTTTTTCCCAGATCGTTTCATTTTTATTCTCGAGTGTGAAAAATTTATTCGTTCGCCGATAATGCGGTTCCGTACATGTTTCTCGTAAATTGTTGCTGAATTGTTGATCCTTAAAACACTACATATTTCGCCGTCAATTATTTTCCCCCCATAGGAAAAGGTAACTCAGTGGAATTCCGACTGTTATGAATCTTTTATACGGAGTATCACCACGTCCGCATTCTACAGGAAATGGTATTAAGGCAGTGGCAGAATTCTGTGTCGCATAGAGAGTATTCTCCTGTTAGTTCTTAAGGATATTGATTAATTGTTTGGTTGTTAGGATTTATAAGTAGTGGTGCTGATGACCCGTATAGGTTAGAGAGCCCACTGAATATACTAAACTAATACGACACCACCGTGGGGTAGATAACCCAGGTTGGTTCGTGTTTCCTAAAACATTAAAACAACAACAACAATACGTACACCAAAAACGGGTTCTAACAATTTCCGATAGATTTTCCTTAATTTCCTGCCCAAAATATACCCGATTTTCGATATGAACAGGAAAGAGTACCTCTGCGAGTTGTATTTGGGCAGCACACAAAATTAGTCGAAAAATCCCAATGGCTCACTACAAAAGAAGTCACACTAGCTTCGCTCGCTCCGCCCAACAATTACACATTTTTCTTACAGACTTGAAATTTGGCATATTGGTAACTCACGACACCAAAAGCAACCCGTGTGAAGGTTGTTTACGTAGTAATATTTAAAGACAACAAGATATAATTGTTTAAAACCTTAAAGTCTTAGTTGTTGTTTCAGGGCATATGACTACGTGCAGGGGCGTACTGGGAGGGACATTTAGGCCCGGGAAATGGGTAATGTAGGCCCTTCTCTTGTGGCGTTTCATAGGAATTTGTCATTATGAAAAAAATTTCAGTAGACCCTGACAGGCCCTTAGGGCATAGGCCCCACGGGAAACCTCCCGTTTTCCCGTATGGCCAGTACGCCCCTGCCTACGTGTCACGACTCTGTAGAATAAATTCAAATTCTCATGAAATACATTAATGGTACGGTGAAGTTGGTGATCGAAAAAAAAGCGGAAAGTGATTGGTTACTAACGAATGAGTTTTTAAAGGTTCCGACGCACCTTTAATAGCAAAATAAACACGAAAATAATAATTTTAAGTTCAAAATTTTCTTTGCTCCTCACATACAATAGAAAAAATCAAGAAAAGAATTAACACTGTTTATTCGGATAGGCTCGTTCATAATTGGCTCCTGATAAAAAAAATATAATTATTTGGTTGCCATCAGTATCTTTTAACTTAAAAAGACATACCTTCTCACTATATTCGAGCATCATGCGCGAAATAGCTTTAACAACATTTACATACGTAGAGTGAATGTAACAAAACGGTTTCTCAAGAAGGAAAAATAGAAAAATGAATGCCTTTGCAACATTTAAACGCTTCTGCAATAATGTTGCAAAATTGAGCCGTGCAGGAAAGCCAACAGGGAGGAATGTACCTTTAACCATATTTCGATTGTCGAATCGCCTCAATAAGCATTCTATGACAAAAACATACATAAATTTAACTTCGTAAAAATACATCTCAGGTTCCGGTAAATAAGGTCAGCTATGAACAAAATAATATTTCTGATAAAGTTTGAATCTGACCATCATTACAGCAGCGGTGAAGAGCTACTGAAAACTACCGTAAACAAAAATTTTGACCATCCTGCCAGCTTCCCCCCAAACCCCCCTCTCCCCCGCACACACATTTCTCATTCGCACCCCGGAGCACACTTTTTAAACTATCGGATAGACGCAAACAAATGACCTACTCCGACCATAATTAGACGGGAAAATGCACATATATTTTACGGCTAATATTCTTGGCTAATTTTATGAGCTGCGAACGGTTCCATAAATAATCATTGGTTTTTTTCATAACATTGCTTATACCAAGAATTTATAGGGTTGGGAGGAGAATTTGTGACTGAGACCCATTCTGAAACTTCTTGGATACATTCACATTAGTTCAGTCTTAGTTTATAGAGGGCGCCATGTGTTTTATGTGGGAATTTCTACTCATATTTTAGCCAAAAATTAAACTAAACTAAACGAAAGTAGCTTATATTTAATTATTATTTGGCCTAGCTTAGTTGTAATTTAGTTTACTTTAGATTTGGGCTGAAAAATGAGCAAAAATTACCAGATAGAACACGTGGCGCCCTCTGAAAACTCGGACTGAACTAATGGGGACGAATCTAACGTGTTTGAATAGGGACTTTTTAGAGTTGCAAATTCTCCTCCCAAACCCTATAAATTCTTGCTTATACCAAGAATTTATAGGGTTCTTGCTTATACCTACCTTCATTGTGCTGTGCCGAAAATCTAGAGTAATCTTACCACTAATTTTTTTACGTTACTCTTACGTAATCGTTACTAATTTTCTTGCTGCTACGTCGCTGCTGTTTCGTTGGGCCCAATTAAAATAAATAAATAAAAAAAAAATAAGAAAACAAAAACAAGTTGCGAGTAGCGATTACTTTCCCTGGTTTGTTAGGCTCCTTTTTGCACACGTCATGATGAAACGGTGTACCTTGGTTGTATCCAAGAACAGAGCGTCGGGACGTCCTGAAGTTTGTAAACCCCACTGAGGCGGGCTTCACTGAATGACGCACGTGCGCATAACGAAGCTCAACGTACTGCACCTGGTCGATCAACAAAAACTGATACTAAATTAGTTTAAAACTAAAAGTATACCTTTTTAAGATCCAAGCTTTGCAGGTAGACCCCTATACGAATTTTTTATTTTTTTCATTATAATTGTTATTTAGGAGACTCCTTAGTGTGACAATATACTGCCTTCCTTGTAAGCATACCGTGTGAGCATCAAGACAAGTAGATTTCCGGAATGTTGGAGCATTCTGAATTTGAAAATAAATGTTTACGCAACTTGAACTTACGCAACGCAAACACGCCGTTGTGGAAATAGTAGGAGCACAGACCGGAAGGGGGAAGAGAAACCCAGCCAAACAGCAAAGAAAGAGGAACCTGCGCCATTATTATGTCGACAGTGGAAGTGACGACGGCCCTAGTATATTTTGACCTGCTGAAGCTACAGAGACTCGTCGTCGTCGTCTCGTCGCTCGCGCGCCGCACGTGTAGGGCGCGTTTATGCAACAACTCGCCTTCGCATTCTCGCAGCTAGAAGCTGCTAGAAACCATCCGAAATTCCAACATGGCGGTGGTTTTAGTTCTATCAGTTCGCTATAGGGATCGTTGTTCCTGCCCGGATAGCAATCCCTCCTGATATTCAAATAATCCTTTTTGCGCAAAGGCAACCAACATTTTATCATTGAAGAATCAAACAACGTGCTTAACGCTCGGAATCCTACCATGGACTGCCCGCCAACCTGAAAACGAGGCTGGTGAGGTGGGCAGGTGTCAGGGCGCTACGGAAGCGGCGGAGGGCCATCCTGACATCGCAACGAAAACAGTCAATAATGTGAGTTCAGAAGCGACTGGGAAATTTGTTTCGTCAGGAGGAATTCTTTTTCTTATTGTAACGGACTATACGACTGCAAGCATTTTCTCCAACGGTGTCGGATTGAGCTAATCCAGTAAGAGTTGTTACCATGGCAACGACACCTTTTCCATCACGATTAAATTCTAGCTGCGAGAATACAAAGGCGAGTCGGGCGCGTTTAGCAACGACTCGCCTTTGCATATTCGCAGCTAGAAGCTAGAAATCATCTGTAATTCCAACATGGCGGCGGTTTTAGATATGTCGACTCGCAATGAAAACCCTGAATAATGCGAGTTCAGAAGCAACTGTGAAAATTTCGTCAGGAGGAAATCTTTGTCTTTTTGTCACGGATTGTAAGAACGACGTCGGATTTAGCTAATCCAGATAGCGCTGTTACCATGGAAACGACACCATTGCCATCGCAATTAAATTCTAGCTGCGAGAATGCAAAGGCGAGTCGCTGCATAAAAGCGGCCTTAGAGCACGTTTCCGCAACGACTCGCTTTTGCATTCTCGCAGCTAGAATTTAATCGCGATGGCAAAGTGTCGTTGCCATGGTAACGATGCTACCTGGATTAGCTAAATCCGACATCGCTTGAGTAAATATTTGCAGTGTTATAATCCGTGACAATAACGCAAAGAATTCTTCCTGACGAAATAACTTTCCCAGTCGTTTCTGAAGTCCCATTATTGAACGTTTTCGTTGCGAACCGGTAGAGCTAAAACCGCCGCCATGTTGGCATTCAGATGATTTCTATCTTCTTGCTGCGAGAATGCAAAGGCGAGTCGTACATAAACGCGCCCTTATTACGTATAGTTACACCCCTCAGCCGCCGCCGTTAGCCGCCGCGCCGCATTTTTCTGTGTCAGCCGAACAGCCGCCGAATATTTTGCGGCGGCCGCCTGGCCTAGCCGCCGAAAAAAGTACGGCTACAGCCGAAAATTTCGAAGTTTTAATGCATCAAAATGAAACGAAAGTCATGAAGTTAGTTGTAAAATGTTTCTAAGGGTAAGCTGCTCTCGATTGCCTTATTTTTCTTATTTAAAGAAAAAATGTATTCACTTGGGAGCAACTTAAGCGTGCCTGTATTTATGTATCGATTTATGCATGCAAGGTTACTTTCGGTTTCGTTTTTAAGTTTCGCGTAATAATAGTCAGGACACATCTCTGTGGAAGCATTACTTAAAAAAAATAAGTGGTGATGCTGCTCTGATTTTTAATTTGAGGGTTCTTCGCAAATTTTTCCTTTTTTCATTTGTGATTCATCTAGAAATCCATTAGGCCTTTCCCTTCCATTCCCACTTTCATTTCGATCGACTTAGCCGAAAATTAGCCGTCAGCCAGCCGAATTTATAGTTGGCCGGTGGTGGCCGTAAAATTTGTGGCTAGCCGCATTTTAGCCGAAATTTCTGTTAAGCCGGCTGAAAATGACAAAATAATGCGGCTGAGGGGTATACGTATAGTACTCTATCTCCATGCGACGCGCGAGCGACGAGACGAGTCCCTTGGCTGAATCCAAATTTTCCTGTACCTTGGCGAGCTACATTAGCGTTTACCCAGAAATCCGAGATGGCCCCGTAATATTTTTTAAGCAATAAATTTGCTTTGGTAGCGTGTGTAACAACCTAACCAGTGCCGGTTTCTAGTTATTTCAACTAATATAGCTTCTATAGTTTGTTCCACATTATGTTTTCAGAAAACTGACTGGATGACGACTCGTTTCCTTTCACTAAGAGTGAAAAACATGTAGATATCACACTTGGAGACTCAACAAAGTTACTGTTAGAGTTTACAATGGGATGTTTACGGATTTTATGCACTCGTAGTGGAAGAAAACGTGGCGACATACTGTCAGTTTTCTGAAAACATACTGTGGAACAAAGTATAGCAAGTAAGACTGCAAATAATTAGAGTTGGTTCCCCAAAAATGATGGCGTCGAAAATGGCTTCCACTAACACGTAATAAGTTATAACTCGGGTCTCGTTTCATACAGCCACCAAATTAACACCAGTTTGTTATTTAGTTGACTCCCCAACCCCATAGTCGCCAAAATTGCAAAATTTGTTTATACAGGTTAGCATCGGCAGTAGAAACAAAAATGGCGGTGAAAATGCCTTTCCCTTACGCTTCATAAGAGTATTATCCAGTTTTAAGATAGTCAGCAAATCAACACCATGTTGCGTTTACA
>JAHWFP010211937.1:0-20656 GCA_023313725.1 Lithobius niger | reverse complement strand
CTTATCGCATTGCGTAACAGCAACAGCAACTAAAGTGAACAGAATCAATGCTGCAATTAAAAAGACAATACTGAAAACGTGATCTTTCATAGCATTCTGCAGTTCCCGAATGCTACAGTACGATGATGGAATCACATTTATTTCTTATAAACTGTAGTCTTCAAGCTGTTCGTTTTTATCAGGGATCCTACCAGCTTGCAATATGATTGCCACTGTAGTTTTATAACGTTACACGGTATTTAAAATTTGATTTTGATCAACTTTGGTTCCACAAGCTACAGTGATTTCAGCTGAATTAAAGAATTAATTATTCAAAATGAACCCCAATGAAACAATAGTAAGTATTTCTTACCAATTTGCCTTTAAGTTGTTTCGAAATATCTTTCAGTGCGTCTGTGTACTTGAAAAGAAAGAAGAAGTCGTTAAATATTAAGTACCAGTCTCATTGCTTGTGTAGCTAATCTTTGCAACCGGTAAGCAAAATGGCTGATCCAGGCCATCCACCTTCCCTGCCGTACATTTAACCTGGCCTAGTTTGGCGCTGCTTCATCGGGCCAATGTTTTTGCTGATGGCGAGAAATATTCGACGGCTGAAAAGCTTACTAAAGTTAATAGTTAAGCCTGTTCTTTTATACAAGCTTATTATGAAAAGTGGTAATTAAAATATAGGGCCATTTAAAAATATGTATTACAAATAAATATTAAACTACAACCAAGTAAATTCTTGTTGAATAAAATCAGTCATGGCAACCTATAAGCTTTTTAAAAGGAATTGTTCAGTAGGAATTTATTTGGGTCGGTAACGGCTAGGAAGCTTGATGTGCTGTCTACACGTTAGGCAGTAATTCTATCGAGGTAGTGAGCTGCCAACGCTCCGGTGAATGTGCACCTAATCTTTAAGGTCTTCTTCTCTTCAGCGGAATGTTTGAGTCGAATGGGAATGGAGACATTTCTTGCAAATATGTTCCCTAAGAGAATCCATCTGTCAGCTGCTATGCATCAAGGGAATTCTCTGCTTGGCTTGTTGGCAGCCAGGCCCCATACCACATGCTCTAACCTGAATGTAGTGCTTGGAGTCATGAAAGCAGCTGTATAGTAGGGGGGATGAAAAAAATTGCTTTTTTTTAAATTTCAAATAGTAATAGTGCTAAAATGTTGGTCTTCGACCTCCTAATCACTATACCAAAAGAAAAAAAATCTAAAAAATGTTTAGAGGTGCCCACCTGGGCCTAAAGTTTAACGTTATAAGTCCATTGAAAAATCGCTTATTCCGCAAAATTGATTTTTGACTAGTTTAAAATACAGCTTTATTACATTATTTCATTTGGTACTCTCAGAGACCATAAGAGAAGCTAGAAATAAATTTTTAAAAATATTTTGTCCCTAAACTTCGTTTTAATTTACGGCGTAAAATCGGCAAAAAACGCTTTTTTCCCTTATTATCGTGGCCGATAATTCGCATTGTTTTATGAATGAAAACAAAATAGTTTCTGATTTTGGCTTCATTTAGTGGTCTCTGAGAAAACAAAATTAGATAATGTAAAAAGTTCTTTTTTAAACAATTCAAAAATTATTTTTTGCAGAATTTACGATTTTTCCCATGGACTTATAATGTTAAACTTTAGGCCCAAGTGGGGACCTGAAAATTTTTTTTTTAGATTTTTTTTTCCTTTTGGGATAGTGATTACGTGGTTGAAGACCAACTTTTCTACACCATTACGATTTGAAATTTTAAATAAGCATTTTTTTGTCCACCCTACTGTATACTGTGGTGTAAAAAAGACGATTTCTGCATTTGCCTTCAGTGCGTGATGGGGTAACATACTTCAGTTGTTTCATAGTATAAATACATAGCTAAGTTGTTGTTTTGTTGTCTTTCTTGTTATCTTTTTGTTTTGCACAGCAGATTGCTCTGTGAGGGTCACGGGCTCTAAATAAATGTAAGCTGATCTAAGAGCTTGTTTGAACAAGAATATGTTTGCCCAGGCTTTCAGTGACGCAGGCACGGTGCAAGCAAAGCAAAAGAACTTATAATCCTGTGATGGTCTTTCCGACTATATTCACATTAAGTAGTAAAACCACACCAGCCCAGTTTTACATCGATCGTATATCAATAATCACGGTTGCATTCCAAACTGGGAAAATGCCGATCGCGTATGCTAGATGTTTTTACTAGCTTGGGAATGAAACTACAGATTGAGAAAAGTGTTATATAGTAAAAGTCGGATGAAGTGTTTTTTGAACGGGAATATCACGTTAAAAACAAGATGGAGGGACGAAGACGAAAAATTACCTGATAATGCAATATGTCACCAATTATAATTGGTGTACCGGATTCATTTCAAATTTCCATTTTCATTCGTTTGTTCTGAAGAATGTAGAATATCACTAGGTTTTTGTTAAATTCTAAAATTCCGATGAAGAGCCAAGGACAACAAGCAAAATATATATTAAAAAATGTTGCATGGTGTCTCAAATTTCGTTCAGAAACATGGCAGAAACGAATGAAAGCATCTAAAGAGATAAGGAGAGGGAGAGCCAAACGGGTGCAGCTGATGCTGTGTTTATCAAATTTTTTGATGGCGTTATTGTGTGCACCTTCTTGGCTTGCCCTCTCTGCATCCTCCTCCGTGGAGGAGGAAATTTTTTATTAAATTCGTCATTCCCTGTGTGGGTTTTAATTAATAAATCAGTAAAATTGGGTAAGGTGGTTTGGGGATTTTTGATGTGCAAAAGGGTGAAATTAATCGATATTCATGGATTCAGCGAAATTTAAAAAAATTATTGTGAAACAGCTGTTAAAAAAGATATTATTCCTAAAATTACGTCATTCAATTTGCTTACATGTTTTCACGGCTTTTTACTTGAAGCCCCTTTTTAAATTTTGGCAGAAAAATTAATTAATTTTGTCAAAAAATGTGACGTACAATTAGAACGCTAACACACCATATCATCAATTTAGTATCCACAATTCATATGCGAAAAAAAGGGACAAACTATATTTTAAATAGTTAGTCTGTAGATGATTAGGTAGAAATGTGAACAGCATACTTACTGATGGATCAGCGACACATTCGTCAATTAATGCGTTCGTCTTGGTGGAACAGACTTGATCGCCTTTGAACTGTAGTTAAATAACATGATTGAATGAATAAGTAAGAATAAATTAGTAAGTGGCCTCCTTAAAAGCAGGGAATTTCTCAAATCACACAGGTTTCAGGCATAGAATGAACGAGTGTTACAAATAGGACAAAAACATTCACATTTAACAAGAAATGAAGGGGAGTTCAACTGATTATGTAAACTTATATTAAATCAACTACGTGATTCTCTAGTCCTTTAAAATTACAATCAACTCTTGAAAAACTTCCACTGTGACCCAATTTAATGGACCCTGCATCAGGTGATTCGAAGAATTACGCAAAACGCATTCATTGACTAGGTTAACATTATATTAATGTCAATACAGTGGCCCAGCGCCCTTGGCCATTTTTGCAGTGTAAATAGCATTCTCTTCCAAAAAAGTAATAAAAGGCTAAATATTCATGCAGTATATAGCTCTGTCGACAAATTCTTTGGTGTGTATATACACAGGGTGTCCCAAAAGTCCCAGTCCAGCCTCATAACTTTTTAATGGGTTGAAAGAAACTAGTGGAACTCTGACAATGTATGTTTGGTTAAAGGATCTCTTTTTTTGTAAAACCGGCATTACGCCTGCCCCCAGGGGCCCCATCTCAGAAATTTCCAATGGAATGGGGGGGGGGTAGAGAAATACCTAATTTGAAAGGTCTTCATTAGGCGAGTAAAGTTCCACAACGATTGCTTCGATACGACGAGCCCATCCAAAATGGCAGCCGGTCAAACATTAGGAATTTCCTCTACATCACTACGTCTTACTCAGGCTAAAGACGTCGTAAAGGGACGTACGTGGTAGAAAAATGCTTCGTTCAACATAGTTGGATTCCACGTCTTTTGTGATTTGAAGCCCAGAGTGTGGGCCCTAGTGCGCCCCTTCCCCCGCCCCCGTAAACAGGGGGAGGGGGGTCCACTGAGGCACACACTCTGGGCTTCAAATCGCAAGAAACGTTGTAGGTGATCCAACTAAACTGAACAAAGCAATTTACTGCCACCTACGTCCCTTTATGACGTCTGAAGCCTGAGTAAGACATAGGGATGTAGAGTAAATTCCTAATGTTTGATCGGCTACCATTTTGGATGGGCTCGTCGTATCGAAGCAGTCGTTGCGGCACTTTACTCACCTAATGAAGACCTTTCAAATAAGGTATCCTTCTACCCCCATTCTATTGGAAATGTCTGAGTTGGAGACCCCGCCCCCGCCCCCAAGGGGGGGGGGGCGGGCAAAATGCAGGTAATCCCTCTGCGATACCAGGCCATGCCTGAAAGCACCAGCATTTGGTGCCATAACCACGTCAGACGGTAAACCATTCCACACACTCGCCACTCTAGATGAGAAAAAGAACTTTCTACAGTTCAGCGTGGCCTTAGGTTGTATCAATTTGAGGGGATGTCTCCTAGTTACACTGTCAATTCCTATTTCAAAGAAGTGACCATAATTTAGTAGTATCGTTATCGACGAGTTTTCAATTCCTATTAAAGAAACGTGTCAGTATTTAACAAATGTTTTAGGATTAGAATTAATTTACAAATATTTCACGCTGTTTACAACATTGTTGCTATAACTTGCGATTTTCAAAATTTGTCCATTCTTACACAAAACACAGCATCTAGCGATAATGAAACCACGGTACAAATCAATCATTGATGTAGCGAGATCTTAAAATCTACGTAACATGGTGCCAATTACTAGTTTGTCGAGTCAAAAACAATGTATAGAATTTTGGCATTAAGAAATCAGTCAAGAGTTTTATTGTTGCCATAAATCGACTCCATCATCCGCATTACGGTGGTGTAAAAGAACAAATTTTTTTGTGTGAGTATGACACCTATCATTTTCACTCATTATTGTACTATTCTTATTATTTGTAGGAAGCTCGACCATTGTGGTCGCAATCAAGGACAAAAGCTTATAATCTATATATTTTGTACATTTTTTTATGTTACGATGAATTCATTTGATAATATTTTCGATAGTATGCTAGATCCTTTTTAAATTCTTTTAGTGTTAAATAATGTGGCATATTCTCTGGTAGGTCATTATATAATTTTGAAATATACCTTTCCTGTCTCCTCTTTCCATATTGATTTATCCATGTTGGAATCTTTAATGTCTCATTTATTCCTCTTGTTCTTTTTAATGTATTAGTTGGTTTCTGTATTTATTACTAAAATAATTTTTTTTAAGATAACAAAGTTTTTAACTCCTTTATTTTCATTATTTTGTTTTCTTTAAACAATGTCAATGTGTTTTTTTTTTATATTTGTCGATTTGTCAGCGAACATCACTTTTACTAGTTTATTTTGTATTTTTTTGCAGTTTATTTATTAAATATTCTGCTGCATGTCCATATATTTCTAGTCCATATCTAATAATACTACTTATCCATGCTTCATATGTAGTTTTCCTTTGCTTATGATTCAATAGTAGTGGGTATTTGCGATATGAGGACAGAACCACCCCGCCCCCCGGAAGTGACGTCACTTCCGGTCACGTGACGTCACTTCCGGTCCAAGATGGCGGCGCCCATGTAAACCGGAAGTGACCATTCGTCAATCTGGACGAGGGTGGGAAAGTGCTTTTTGCTACCTTTTTGAGTCCTTTTGATACCTTTTTGAGCCATTTTCCAAGATGGCAGCGAACCGGAAGTGACGTCATTCAAGATGGCGGCGCCCATGCGAACCGGAAGTGACGTCATCCAAGATGGCGGCGCCCATGCGGACAGTAAGTCCAAGATGGTGGCGCACCGGAAGTCCAAGATGGCAACACCGCGTCACAAACTTGTCTAGACTTCCGTAAACTTGTCTGGGTTTGTCTAAACTTGAATAAACAAACAAGTTGGTGCTATGAAAGTTTAACAAATCGTATTGGAAATTTCTAAAGCAGGTTTGAAAAAAAAATCGGGTGGAAAATGACGTCACAAACTTGTCTAGACTTGCCTAAACTTGTCTGGGCTTGCCTGAACTTGTCTGGGCTTGCCTGAACTTGTCTGGGCTTGCCTGAACTTGTCTGGGCTTGCCTGAACTTGTCTGGGGTTGCCTGAACTTGTCTGGGCTTGTCTAAACTTGTCTGGGCTTGCCTAACTGGGCTTGCCTGAACTTGTCTGGGCTTGCCTAAACTTGTCTGGGCTTGCCTAACTGGGCTTGCCTGAACTTGTCTGGGCTTGCCTTAGCACCCCCTAGGACCGGGTATACTATTTAGCACCCCCTAGGACCAAGTATACTGTTTGGTGCATAAAATGACCTTGGTTAAAAATTGCAAGGTCATTATGGTGTAAACTAGACAATAGTGGAGTCAGGTCCTTCCAGATTTCGAATTTGTTTTTTCCCCCCTTAAAAAAAGCAATATCATGGATTCTTGTTCAATCATTCTCTCCGGCAAATACTCTGATTTCAGAATTAATCTAAACACTCCGATTCATTTAGACTCTGAAAAAAATTACGAATTGGCCCTGCTTAATTTAGACACGTACAACAGCATCCACAACATCACCTCGAAAAATAACGAAATTCAGTATACGACCGATGCTGGTGCCACCTGGCGGAAAGTGTTAGTCACCCCGGGGGCTTACAAAATCGAGGATTTGAATAAATTTCTCAAGTCGGCGATAGATGCGAAAGGTCACAACAAGGATGCCATTACGATTCTTCCGTATCTAAATACTTTAAGAACCAACTTGATAATTACCGATCCGAATTACGGAATATCTTTTTCGGGTGACAAGAGTTTGGCTCCAGTCTTGGGGTTTGAATTAGGCAACTACGTGAGAAGTCGAGAGAGTCAAAATACCGTTGACATTATGAGCATCAATACAATTTTCGTACAGCTTGATATCATAGGCAATTCATACCTAAACAACGACACTCAGCCCACTTTATACTCCTTTTATCCCAATTCCCCGCCCGGTTTCAAAATCATAGAATCCCCGCATAATTTGATTTACCTCCCGGTGACTACAAAATTAATCAGAAATATAAGAGTTTGGCTCACGTCTCAGACCAACGAGCCGTTGGATTTAAACGGAGAGACGCTCACAGTGCGTCTTCATTTGAGATCTAAAAATTAAAGAAAAGGAAAAAATGCTCATGTTTGGAAAAAAAGGCAAAGGACTCTTTCTTAATTTTAACTCTAATAATAAAAAAACAAACGGTTTGACGCCAAGAAATAAAGCTGTCATCAAATTTATAACAACTCCGAGAAAATGAGTGTAGTAGAAGATTACTTAAAATTCAACGAACCTTTGGTGTACGATTCGTCGGTCGAGTCCTACACTTACCACGAATACAATCCTATTGTTGGCACCAATCTCAACAACGTAAATTAGGAAATCCGCATACACGTAGAAAACCAAGATTTGTTTCTGCACGTTGCCAACAGTTACCTCCTGATTAAAGGTTGGTTACTGAAGGACGATGACTCGGCTTACATGGACGCTGACGTAGCTAGTCTTATTAATAATGCTCCCATGATCCTGTTTTCTAGCATCAAGTACCATCTCGGTGATAAACAAGTCGACGAGTTAAATTATCCGGGGTTCGGTACTCTGATGAAGGGACTGCTCACCTACGGCTCGGCGGAGCAACCGGCTCTGCTCGGCCAGTGCTGGGCGCTGGACAGCGCGGCTTCAGTCGCTGCCGAACTAATCGACAACTTGGGATACAAACAGCGGCACGCGTCCATTATCGTTGAAACTACTCCCAAGGGAAGCTTTACATTTGCCATCCCTCTGTAACACGTCATGGGGTTTTTCGAAAATTACGATAGGCTAATCTACGGAACTAAACACGTGCTCACACTCATGTGAGCGAGCGACACTAACGCCATCTTCAAAGCAGCGGCAGCGGCCAATGGCAAAGTCGTTCTAAATAGCATCAGCTGGCTCGTTCCACATGTCACGGCCTCGGACGAGCAGAAACTTAAACTCTACAATCTCATCGACCACGGAGCGACCGTGGATTTAGGATTTAGGCACTGGCATTACGATAGCTGCGTGCTCCCTCAAAATACCATCTTCACTTGGCGCGTGCTGACTACTTCAGCTGTTGAAAAACCTAGGTGGATAGTTTTAGCTTTTCAAACAAACAGGCAGGACTCTTTAGTCAAAAACCCCGGTGTGTTTGACCACTATAGTCTGCAAGATGCTCACGTGACTCTAAATTCAGATAGATATCCGTTTCTCGATTTAAATACTAATTTTGCCATTGGAGAGTACGTTGGTCTGTACAGAATGGCGCAGCAATTTAGGCAGCTTTGCTACGATGCCAACGACTTGAGTTTTGACTTGCTTCAGTTCAAGAAAGCCTATCCTCTCGTGGTGTTGGATTACTCCAAACAGTACGAGAGGCTTCAATCGGGAATCATGGACGTACAAGTCAAACTGAAGTTTAGAGCAGCAGTGCCGGCTAACACAACCTGTCACACTCTGCTCATTGGTGACAGGAAAATGAATCTAAAGTTGGATAGAGGCAAAGTCGAAGTTGTTTACTAAATAATATTAATAATAATAAAAAACATATGGCGCTCAAAACAAAATCGCGAAAAAAGAAAGGCGGCTTTTTGCCGTTGGCATTACTAGGACCGATTTTAACTGGGATCGGCGGGTTGGCGGGTGGGACAGCGGGGGTGGTATCTGCCGAGAAAAAGCACGAAATGATGCAAAAATTTTAGCTGAACTCGTGCGACATCACTAGCAAGTGGAAGGTTCTGGTTCGAAGAAAAAAAAATTAAGCAAAAAAGAAGCAAAAAAAATTACCCCGTGGCAGAGGTCTTTACTTAAGACCACCCAAGGCTTAATCGACTTTAATAACCCTTTAACAAACTTTGATTTAAATGGATTGGCGAGAGTAATGAAAATTCCAAAATTTAGAGGTACTTTTAGTAAGGACACGCTTCCCTTAAAACGTTGGCCTACTGGCGAAATTGGAATCGTAAATTTGGAAGATTTCCACGACGGAGAAGGAAGTCACTGGGTAGCCTATTCCACCGTTTCGGGAAAACCCTGTTATTTCGATAGTTTTGGAAACATGGGTCCATCCCGGTCCGTGGTTAACTACTTGGGACCGGGAATTAAGTACAATTACGAACGCGTGCAAAATGTTGACCAGATTTGGTGCGGACACTTTTGCCTATTTTTTTAAGTGCCTTCTCTAAGGCCCGTAATTACGAAGCTGTTTTAGACAGGATGAAATGAGTTAAAAAGTTACGTGTAAATCTAATTGGAAATAAATGTCTTCTGTTTGTAATTCTTCGAGCGTGTGTACTGCGATGTCTGAATTTTTTTCTATTTGGTAAGGATTGTCGAAAATGTTAGTGGTTGACTGCTCGTCCCTAATTTTAGTAATCAAAAATGTTTTTGTTCCTGCTTTGCACTTAACGAGTTCTATGCTAGGATCGCTGCAGTATAAAATTGCTTTACGAATTAAACCTGAACTAGTACTTATGAAACTCGTAAATGGTCCTGAATTTACGAACCAGTCGACTTCTTTAGCCAACGGGCTCTTCATGCTGAAACTGATCAGCGTGAAGCAATTTTCATGCACAAATTTTCATGCACAGAGGTCACTGGCAAAATTACCGTGGTGTACGTCACCAACGATTTTCCCAGCAACGTGAAATTGTGGTGTAACGTAGACTTTGGAGTAGCTCATTCCGACATTTCTAATGACAAATTTTCCGACGAAGACTTTATGGGTTTAGTATCTCCGTAAACATTAAAAAATGTGCAAATAAGAAAAGCCATGGAAATTAAAAACTACGACTTTTTCACACCTAAGAAAGAACCTAAAAATCATTCATTTCTACCTTCGAATATCAGATGTCTAATTATAGGCCCCGCAAATTGCGGCAAAACTAACTTACTGTTTAATTAACATATGTAACGAAAGATGGCTCGACTACGATCGGTTATATATTTAAAGTAAAACTTTATGTCAATCAAAGTACAAAGCTTTGCAATCTATATTTGCCAAAATTGAAGAAAAAATTGGACGGGATGTCGCCTTTTTTCACAGTTCTCAAATAGATTTAGTTCCACCCGAAGAACTGGACCCAAAATTTCGAAACCTGATTCTTTTTGACGATTGCCTTTTGGACAAACAAAAAAACATCGAACGTTACTTCGCTCAAGGACGTCATTCGAACGCCGATGTTTTTTATTGCAGCCAGTCCTACACGAGAATTCCAAAACAAGTGGTCAGAGACAACGCAAATTTATTAATCCTTTTCCCCGTGGACGAGTTAAATTTGAAACACGTTTATGAAAACCACGTTGGCCCCGACATGGAATTGTCAGACTTTAAAACGTTGTGTCAAAATTGTTGGTAAAAGCCTTATGGGTTTTTATCAATAAACAAAACGTTAAACGAAGGGAGATATAACCGTTTGTTTTTGCCTATTAAACAAAAGAATGGAAACAAAACGAGAAATCGCAAAACTCAAAAGACGTTTAACTAAAAAGTTTTTAAATCTACGTTCAGGGGAGAGAGAACAAGAAGAATCGCTACAAGAATTTTTTAAACCGGTAGTAAGCACCCTGAAACCGAGACCGGTCCTCGGTGCAGCCACGCAAACTACGCCGATTACAAACACTTTAGCCACACAAACTAAACCAATTAAAAACACTCTAGCCACGCAAACTACACCGATTAAAATTTACAAAGAAGAAGGTAGTGATGAAGAAGAAAATTACGAAGATGATTATGAATCACTGGCTCTCTCACCCTCCCCTGCACCTAGTCAGAAAACATCTCTCGATTACAACCTCGCCCAATATTCAAGTCCGGCTGTAACTCCTATAATGCGAATTCCACCGCACTCCAAAACTGAATACGCGACAACGAGCACCGGTCCAAAACTAACCCCTACAAATTCCGCAGTGCAAGCTAGACGCATTTCTACTCCACCCGAGCTTCCAAATATCATGATGCTAAGGTCCCTCGATAGTTTGTTACCTGGTCAAAATATTGGAGACACCGCTAAATATTTCTTGATAAAATTTTTCGAAAGTTCCCAAGACACTGACCCAGTATTTGGATTACAGTATGATAAGAAAAAAGGTGAGCTGACCTTCGGTAATAAAGTCGTTAAAATCTTTGAGAATGATATAGTGGTCGAGGGGGAGCAATACGTGGGAAGACGCGGGCTTTGGAATTTGCTAGTTTTCAAAAATTTGAAAAAAACTACCCTCGCGCCGGAAGTTAAAGCAGCTTACGCGGCCATGTTAAAAAATACTAAAGCTATTTTTCAGAATAATGTCCCAAAAACTAACAAACCCAAATCTAATCGTAGCACCAAATACAGGACTGTTATCGCTCCAATTTGGGAAGACATGAAGAAAACAGGGACGGGTATGGTTAAAAAAGCGGGTAGTAGATTTGATTATAAATATTACGATAACCCTAATGATTTAGTTAAAAGATTGAGACTTTTGTACAAATCTAGTTTAGCCGTTCATGATGGGCATAGAAACGAGATGGTCGAAATTTTATCAGAAATGCAGCAAAGACAAATCATAACTGCTTGGGAAAAAAGGGTGGCTTATAAAAATTTAGGTTTAGGTTAAAAAAAATCGTATATAAACAAAAGAACCATGGAATCAAAAAATATCAAGATGAGGTACTGTGTCAAATGAAAACGTCAAACTTCTAACGGCCCCGAGCCGTCCGTTACCATCACTGCAAAAAATAACAGGCAGATGCAGGTTGTATTTTGCGAGGTGTGCAGGACGAAAAGAGCTTCCTTTATCAAGTCTGGGAAAGGAATCGTAAACAAACTCATAGATAAGTTACCTCTCGAAATGCATTTGCCGGGCTACCAATACTGCGGTCCAGGAACTAAACTTGAAAAAAGATTGACTCGAGGAGACCCGGGAATTAATAAACTAGACGAAGCGTGCAAAGAACACGACATTGCCTACTCGGAGAGCTCGGACTTGAAAGATCAGCACACCGCCGATGAAGTTCTAATTGCTAAAGCTCAAAGAGTGAGAGACGATCCTTCTTTGGCATGGAGAGAAAAGCTAGCCGCTTCGATCGTTAAGAAAATAATGAAAACAAAAATTCGGTTCGGAATGGGAAATAAAAAAAATGGATCAGCTCGTAAAAGAACTTCACAAACCAACCCGAAAACATTTTCCGAGACGGAAAGTGATTGTACTGAGCCTGAACGATCTATGTCAGGCTGACTTGGTCGAAATGATACCTTACGCTAACCTAAATAAAGGGTTTAACTACTTACTAACCTGCATTAATGTCATGTCCAAGTTCGCTTGGGCCATTCCCCTTAAATCTAAATCCGGCGTCGACGTTACCGAAGCTTTCAAAAAGATACTCGCTGGAGCGACACCCCCTAAAAATTTACAAGTCGATTTAGGTAGTGAGTTCTATAATAAAGACTTCAAAGCCCTACTCAAGCGTCATAACATCAACATGTACTCTACGTATTCCGAGAAGAAAGCGAGCGTGGTAGAACGTTTCAACAGAACCCTAAAAACTAGAATGTGGAAAAGATTCACCAGGCAGGGGACTTATGAGTGGAAGCATATTATCGACGAGTTAGTTTCCAATTACAATAACACGGTTCATTCCGCTATAAAGCTTAAACCGAGGGAAGTAACCAAACGTCACGAACCTTTGCTGAGAAGAACTAGTACTAAACGGTTATTGAACAAACCCAAATTTGCCATAGGAAATAAAGTCAGGATTTCTAAAGTTAAGAAAATTTTCGATAAAGGATATTTGCAAAATTTTACTAACGAAGTTTTCACGATTCGTAAAGTGCAAAAAACCAAGCCGGTTACTTATCTTTTGAAAGACGAGTCGGGTGAATTGGTTCTCGGAGGTTTTTACGAACCGGAACTCCAAAAAACTCTAGTTCCCGATTTATTCTTAGTAGAACAAGTATTACGTAAAAAGAAAGGAAAAGATGGGAAAATGCTTTACTTCGTTAAATGGAAGGGCTATGACTCCAAATACAACAGCTTGACAGACAACATTAGCAATCTAAATAAATATGTACTTACCTTTTATCAGTGTATTCTTACAGTGTATTTTTCCGGTGTATTTTTTTTCAAACATTATAACTTTAAAAATTTCTGTTCCTCTTCCTTAATTCTTTATTCCTCATTATTAAAAAAGGATAACATTTTGTCTATTTTCATAAAAGAATGGAAAAGAAAACATTCACCTGTGTGTACTGCACGACCATTTTTCCATCGCAGGCAGAGCTTTGGGAACACCTACGGTTCCATCACCCATTTAATGCGGAAGAATGTGCTTGTTTCCATGACAAGCTACCCGACTTCCTCAAGAGTCAATCACCCCCATCACGAGACGAAGGATTGGGCCACCGACAGTACGAGATGCCTCTAGTAGGGGATTGCGTCTTTGGCGATCCGATTCAATTCCTCCTATCTATACGCGTGGCACTACAAGCGATGCTGGAAGTTTGTTTGCACCAGCTGGTAAACTGCAAAGCACAGATCAGCTTGGGTATAGAGTTTACTAAGGAGGCTGCGTTCATTCAAGCGGGATTCTGGTCGAGATACTCTGAAATACACAATCCCAACGACATCCCCGCTCTCCTGGAAGAAGCGTCGTAAAAATCCAAGAATTCATCGATGCTTTCGCCGAGCGGTGCAGCGGCTGGGTTATCTCTCGCATACATAACCTACTAATTAGAGTGTCGAGGTATAAGCCACTGGGAGCATCGTCATACATCCCTCCTCCAAAAGCGCTCGCTGGCAAGCAGAAAGCGGTAGTGAATGTTCAAAATTTAAACGATCATAAGTGCTTTCTCTATTCCGTACTGGTCGCGGCATTGCAGTTGAACAATGTCGATCCGGAAGATTACCACAAGGTAGAGGATATGCTAGATACTTCCACGCTAACGTACCCTACTAACATTGCCGAAATCGACAAGTTTGAAAAGGCGAATGATCTATCAATCAATATCATCGGTTATAGCCACTAAGAGGAGTTACACCCGCTTCGCGTCTCTAAAAACTTGGAAGGACTACCGATCGACCTTCCCTATCTGTACGACGACGACGATTCGGAAACTTTAAACAGCCATTACTGCGCCATTACCGATGTAGCTGCTTTTCTACGCTATCGAGGTTCAGGCTCCCATGCTAAGTTCTATTGTAGGAACTGTTTCGCCGGTTTTGGAGGAGAATGAATGCTCCTGGCCCATAGGAAAGAATGCGTCAAAATTAACCAAGTTCAAGCGCTTAGATTCAAGAAGCTAGTAGAAAACTTACTCGCATTTAAGCACTTTAGCCGTCAAAACCCTTTCCCTCACATCATCTACGCCGATTTTGAATGCCTCCTTCGCCCCGTCCAAACCACTCAACCCGATGCTTCGACGAGTTCAACCACCGGAATCCATCAACACCTTCCTTGCAGTTTCGGCTACGTGCTAGTGGGGCATGACGGGAAGATTATACGTCACAAGTACCACTTGGGAGATGACGCGGTCGACGTATTTTATAAATGTATGGAAAAAGAAGCTCGATATTACGCAAAATTGCTGAAAAATGCAAAATCTCTCCACCTCACCCCATCCGAAACCAGAAAGCAAATGTCGACGGGGTATCTAAAATATGGCTCTTCGACAATAAAGTGAGGGATCATTGCCACAACAGCCGCGGGAAATACAGAGGAGCTGCTCATCCAAACTGCAACCTAACCGCGCGAGAGCGAAAAACCATTCCCGTCGTGTTCCACGGCCTGGAAGGGTACGATATGCACCTTCTTGTACCCGCAGTGCATAAGTTTCTGGGAAAAGTAGATGTTATAGCTCGCAATACCGAGAGGTTCCAGGCCATAACCATTAAGGATGACGTCAGCAAGATAAACCTTCGCTTTATAGATAGTGTCAACTTCTTAAACGCGTCTCTGGATACTCTAGTATAGAACCGCAGGAACGACGAGAGCAGCTTCCCCATCCTCGACGCAGCGTTAGACTCTGGATTGAAATCCACGTGGTTTACGGAGGAAACCACCCTTGAAAAGGCGCTGAACCTGTTAACGCAGAAGGGTGTTTACCCGTACGAGTATATAAGCAACATGTCCGTTTTCAACGAGGAAGACCTGCCATCGAGACACTCATTCTATTCCCACTTGAAAGACGAGATGTTGGCTGGAGACGGGTACGTGCGGGCGCTTAACCTTTGGCTGAGGATGAAATCGAAGGTATTCCGTACATATCACAAGATATATCAAATGACCGACGTTTTCCTGCTCGCCGACGTATTCGAAGATTTTCGGAAATTGTGCATCGAAAACAACAAGCTGGAGCCCTGCTATTACATCTCCACTCCAGGGTTCAGCTGGGCAGCTCTCCTTAGGATGCAGGAGCCCGAGTTGGAGCTATTCGCGCACGTCGGGAAGCACAATCTCATATCTTCCGGTACCAGAGGCGGAGTTTCGTTCGTTGCAAAGAGGCATTCGAAAGCCAATAACAAATACCTGCCTGTTTACGTCCCTAGCAAACCCTCCCTATACATAATGGACTGTGATATGAACAATCTGTATGGTTTTGCCATGTGCGCTCATCTCCCCTACGACAAGTTCCGCTACCTAACCAGGGAGGAGATTAGAAGTTTGGACGTAGACACCGTACCGGACGATGCCGACGTGGGCTATATTCTGGAAGTAGACCTCGACTACCCCAAAGAGTTGCACAACGCGCACAACGACTATCCACTTGCTCCAGAGAAGATCGACATTGGAAAAGAGCTGATTTCCCCTTATTCTCTGAATCTGGCGGAAGATTTAAACCACAAGATCAAGTCCTCTTCCAACACCAAACTCGTCCCGAACCTTCTGCACAAGAAAAGGTACACGCTTCACTACAGGAACTTGAAATTCTACCGCCGGCCTGGACTAGTACTTTGATGTATCCGAAGAGTCTTAGCCTTTAACCAAAGACCGTGGATGAAATCGTACATCGAATTCAACACCACAAAAAGGCAAGAAGCGACAGCTCCTTTCGCCAAAGACTACTTCAAATTGCTGAATAATTCGGTGTTTGGAAAAACTATGGAGAATAAGCAAAGTCGCCTCGACATGAAGCTGTGTACTGACGAGAAAACTGCGCTGAAATACACTTCCCAGCCGCACGCCGAATCCTTCAAGATCCTAAACGAAAACCTGGTGCAACTCAACCGCCGCGTTCGTAGCGCACTGTGCGATCTTCCGACCTACTCCGGATTTACCATACTGGAACTCTCCAAACTCTTCATGTTCGAATTCCACTACGACTACATTCGGCCAAAGTACGAAGACCGCACCAAACTCCTTTTCACTGACACCGACAGCCTCTGGTACGAAATAGAAACGGAGGATATTTACCGAGACATGCTCGCGGACAAAGACCATTTCGACACGAGCAACTACCCGTCGAATCATCCCCTCTTCTCCTGCACGATCAAACAAGTGTAGGGGAAAATGAAAGACGAAATGGGCAGCGTCCCCATCTTGGAGTTCATCGGACTCAGGTCA
The DNA here is from genome assembly GCA_023313725.1 of Lithobius niger. NCBI lineage: Eukaryota > Metazoa > Arthropoda > Chilopoda > Lithobiomorpha > Lithobiidae > Lithobius > Lithobius niger. Next base: position 4,018 of record JAHWFP010211937.1, on the reverse strand, counting down.
AAAATGTACTCTATTAAACCTCTGAAAAAAGAGGATGTCAAGAAAGCCAAGGGTATCCAAAGCTCGTTCATCAAGAAACATTTGAGCTTCGGCGACTACGAAGCGGCCCTAAACTCTGCCGCACCTCCTCAGAAGGGAAGCTGGGCCAAGATTTCCAGCGTCGGGCACGAACTGAGTACCGTTAGAATATCCAAATCCCTCCTCTCGCCTTACGACGACAAGAGGTACATCCTGGACAACGGCGAAGATACGCTAGCCATCGGTCACTACGATACCGGTGCTTGGGACGAATACGTGGACGATTTCGACTCGGACGTGGACGTGATGAGCGATGAGGAGGGAGAGGATTGTCCCTCCAGTTGGAAGAGAGCGAAGCGCAAATACTGACCGAAGCAAAAATAGCCGAAGAGAACGAGAAGGCGGTCCGCAGGTTCGCCGTACTGGAGAACCGCCGGAGAAAGTTGGAGGATTTCAAGGTGTGGAAGAAGGAGATTAGAAAGAAAGATGCCATCAGTAAGAAAAAAGCTCACACACTTGAAACGGAAGTGCAGAGGGAAGCTAGGTTAAAGAAAGATGTCACTAGTAAAAGAAAAGCTCAAGCTCAAGAAACGAAGGAGGAAAGAGTGGCTAGAATAGAGAAAAAAGCCACTACTAAGAGAAAAATTCAAGCTGAAGAAACGAAGGAACAAAGAGCGGCTAGACTAGAGGAAAAAGCCGCTAATAGAAGAAAAATTCTAGAAAACGAAACGGAGGATGAAAGAAAAATTAGATTGCAGAAAAAAGCTGCTAGTAAAAGAAAAGTTCAAGCTCTAGAACTGAAGGAGCAAATAACGGCTAGACTACAGAAAAAAGCCGCCAGTAAAAGAAAAGTCCAAGGTCTAGAAACGGAGGATGAAAAAAAAATTAGATTGGAGAAAAGATGAGCTCATGAGACCAGATTATGATGATCTCTGAGCCACGTGGATTTAGGCCTGATGGGGAAACCACGTTAAAAAAAAAAAAAAAAAAAACGCGCCATATGCTTTACCTCCTGGGTGGTGTGGAAAGATGCAATATTATATCTTCGTTTTATCGCACTTTTGAAATGCACAGGTAAACATTTTTTATTAAGGGGCTTTAGAAATTTCCAATACGAATTGTTAAACTTTCATAGCACCAACTTGTCTGTTTACTCAAGTTTAGGCAAGCCCAGACAAGTTTAGGCAAGTCTAGACAAGTTTGTGACGTCATTTTCCCACCCAATTTTTTTTATTTCATTTTTTTCAAACCCGTTAGGATTTTAATCCACACACATTTTCATTAAACATTTTTACTGGTTGGTAAATAAAAAAAAAATTGGTTAGATTTTCTTTCTTTAGCTTATCAACGATTTGTTAAACTTTCATAGCACCAACTTGTCTGTTTACTCAAGTTTAGGCAAGCCCAGATAAGTTTAGGCAAGCCCAGACAAGTTTAGGCAAGCCCAGTTAGGCAAGCCCAGACAAGTTCAGGCAAGCCCAGACAAGTTCAGGCAAGTCCAGACAAGTTTAGGCAAGCCCAGTTAGGCAAGCCCAGACAAGTTCAGGCAAGCCCAGACAAGTTCAGGCAAGTCCAGACAAGTTTAGGCAAGCCCAGTTAGGCAAGGCCAGGCAAGTTCAAGCAAGCCCAGTTAGGCAAGTCTAGACAAGTTTGTGACATCATTTCCCACTCGTTTTTTTTTTCAAACCTGCTTTAGAAATTTCCAATACGATTTGTTAAACTTTCATAGCATCAACTTGTTTGTTTACTCAAGTTTAGACAAACCCAGACAAGTTTAGGGAAATCTAGACAAGTTTGTGACGCGGTGTCGCCATCTTGGACTTCCGGTGCACCGCTATCTTAGACTTCCTGTCCGCATGGGCGCCGCCATCTTGGATGACGTCACTTCCGGTTCGCATGGGCGCCGCCATCTTGAATGACGTCACTTCCGGTTCGCTGCCATCTTGGAAAATGGCTCAAAAAGGTAGCAAAAGGACTCAAAAAGGTAGCAAAAAGCACTTTCCCACCCTCGTCCAGATTGACGAATGGTCACTTGCAGTTTACATGGGCGCCGCCATCTTGGACCGGAAGTGACGGCACGTTACCGGAAGTGACGGCACGTTACCGGAAGTGACGTCACGTGACCGGAAGTGACGTCACTTCCGGGGGGGGGAGTCTGTCCTCATATCGCAAATACCCACTACTTTCAATATATTTTTAATTTGATAGATTTTTGGTATTATTTGTCTTAGTTTTTTAGTTGACCCAACAATATGTAGTTTGACGTTCCAATGTCTATCAATTTCAATTCCTAAATATTTAGTTGAATGTTTTTTCTCTAGTTTTACACATTTGTCACTACATCCCTCCTCATTATTGTTAATTAAGTTTTTGGAATCCCCAAATTTCTTTTTTAGGTTTCATTTTAGGCATTGTAATGTCCATTTGTATTGTTTTTTCTTTGCTGATGAACAATTCATTTTCCACGAAGAAATCATTTAGTATATTAAAGTCATTTTGAAGGTTGTACATCATATTGTCATAATTATTGTGTATAGAAATCAAAATTGTATCATCCGCAAATAAATATATATTAGTTTTTTTCTATTTTTTCGTCTATATCATTGGTATATATTAGATACAGTAGAGGCCCCAATACAGACCCTTGTGGTACTCCATATTTTATGTTACATGTAATACTGTTTATGTCCTCAATTTGTACAATAGATTTTCTGTTTGATAAATAGCATTTTAATATATTATAGATTTTTCCTCTGAGTCCCAGATTTTCACATTTTTTAAAAGTATTTTTTGATCGAATGTGTCAAAAGCCTTCTGTAAATCAATTAGCACCGCTCGTACGTATTTTCCTTGGTTTCATGCCGTTGTTATTAATTCATTTACTTCAATCAAAAGATCTGTTTTGCTTTTATTTTTTGTGTATCCAAATTGTACTTTGTTTAGTACTTTAAATTTAAAAAAAAAATTGCATATTCTCTTTGCAAATAATTTTTCCAAAATTTTATTAATAATGGACAGTAATGAGATTGGTCTATAATTATTTAAATCTTGTTTATTGCCTTTTTTGTAAATTGGTCTGATTATTTGCATTTTTAATTTTTCTGGCCAAATTTCTTTATCTATCATAGCATTTATTAATTTGCATATTGCTATAGATGTATTTTCTTTAGTGTTTTTAATATGAGTTGTTTGTATTTTGTCATTTCCTATTGCTTTTGTATTATTTAGTTCTGTTATTATATTTAATATTTCTACACTGTTAGCTTCCTCAATTACCATTGTTTTTACATTAATGTTTTTTTGCTTACATCTATGTTTTAATTTCCTTGAAAAGGCCCTTTTTTATACTCTTCATTTTCTCTTACTTCTTTCTTTCTCAGATTATTGACTTGGTTTTCAAAATTTTCATTAAATTCATTAGTGATGATATGGTTGTTTTATTTTTAAACGTTCTTTTATTTCTTCATCAATGTTCCTTTTTTTTTCTCACCTGTTATTTCATTTATTACATCCCATACTGTGTTCTTTGTTTTATTAAGAATATTTAATTTCTTTGTGTAGAAATTATTTTAACATTCCTTTATCAATTTACTTACATTCATTTTTTCCCTTTTATATTTTTCAAGTAGTTCATTATTTACTTCATTTTTTTATTAATTTTTTTTAATATGTTCCATAATCTATTTTTATATTCTATTTTTTGCAGTAGGTCTTCTGTTATCCATTCTTTTCTTTTATTTAATTTGTGTAAGTTATAGCTTATATTTACTTTCTGTTTATTTGTTTCATATATTTAATTAATTCGGTCAATGATTTCTTTATAGATTTCCTCTGGTTCATATTTATCATTCAGTATTTCCCAGTTTATTTGGTTTATTTTCTGTATAATTTTTTTGTCATTATATTTCCAGTTTTTTCCATCCTGATTACTATTTTTAGTATGGTTTATTTTTGGTTTTTCTTTGTTCCAAATCCATGTCATGGTAAAATAATGATCCGC